>SGPK01000122.1:0-55679 GCA_004802695.1 Phellinidium pouzarii
CGTCCGTCGGGACCTGGGCCTGACTTTCAGGAGAGAGAAAGAGAAAGGGAAGAAAAAAAAAAAAACAGAGAGTAATAAAGGGAATATATACAGCAAGTCAGTGTATGTACGTGATATCATAAAATAATCAAAATCAGAATATTAATCTTCTTCGATCTTAGCTGATTGAATGAGGGAGCAACTCAACTCAAAACATACTTTGTCTTCGCCCTTCGGCGCGTGCCTTGCTACCCTGTCTGCCTGGCTTTCGAATTCCGCAAGACAAAATACGGTCGGGGGTGTGCTCTGTGATCTTCGCCAACGTGGCTGCGGTGCCACAACATTAATATTCCACGGCCGAACGGGCCGTAGTCAACAAAATCCATAATGCACAACATACCGCTCATTAGACATGCTCGCGCCCGTAACGAACGTCTCCGTTCTCCACGGCGGCGCGACTCTCGGACCTGTCTGTGGCGGGGATGAGCAATACTTGCCGTTTGCGGATAAGTCCTTAACAGGAATCAATTTAATAGGGCGCGGCTCCGGCCTGCTCGGCTGCGTGTTAGCTAAGCTGGTCCGTGCAAACGGCTCACATTATCTCCATATATGGACTTCAAGTAATTGCTGACTACCAAATACAGCTATTTTGCTGGCTGTATTTTGTACTTTCGATATGATACGGCTACGTGCGGACTTGGAGCCCTATATATGCACCTGCAAAGCAGAACGAGTATGAGTACGTGCAATCTTATTTTTTTTATTTAAACGATAGAATACTGCTAGTGTGATGTATTGGATTTATATGATCCTGTCACTTCATTTATTTGCCTTTTATCATTTTGACCTTTATTTATTTTTCCCTGACTGGGAGTTGAACACTCAACCTTGATTATATAATGTTGGTGTTGAAGCGGCAGAGTCCATGGCTGAGTGCTCCTTATCTTTTGCACTCATCCATTGGACTCAGGCATGTATTGTTTTGTTAATAAACATCTTTTGCACTCATCCATTGGACTCAGGTCTTTGTCTGCTGCAAGTTGTGAGGCTGCCAAACCTCACACTGCGGCCATGGCGTACCTCTGCAGCGCTGGTACCAACGACCAACTCGTGCAGAACATGGCCAGCCACAGTCTCATCAACAATGGACGCGTCGCCGCGGTGAGCAGCAGCCTGAACAGCCTTTATCAGCGTCGTCGACTGCTTCACGGACTTGGACTCTCCTTGCTCCTGTCGGTGCATCGCACTTGCAGGCATTTAGGAAGGTTGATAGGAAAAATTATGTGCTTGACGAGCGTAAAGCGTACATCGATGCCCCGCAGTGAGTTTGATATTTGTCGCGGTTGGCAGATGCTCACACCGCGATACTGCGCGCTTTTTGTAGAAGTATAAGATGCAATGCAACCATATCAGCTCCTCATATGGCACGTTACTCAATCTTCCTCTATTTTCAAGCACTTGATAATATGACACGCCGAAAATAAACTTGGAAAAAATCAAAACAGCACGCAGAAGCCACAAAGAGCCTCTTCCCGTACCTAGAACCCGGTGCGCGCGTATTGGACATCGGCAGCGGCTCAGGATTTACCCTTGCGCTCTTCCACCACCTCGTTAACCCCTCATCTCCCTCTTCCACCTCAAGCACCGCAGCTACTGGCACAGTCGTCGGCATCGAGCACATGCCCGAGCTCGTGACTTGGTCCTCTGCAAATCTCGCCCGTGACGGGCTCAGTGATGCGCTCTCATCCGGTTCACTCCTCGTTGTATGCGGCGACGGCCGCGAGGGTTGCCCTGCGCATGCGCCATATGACGCGATACACGTCGGCGCGGCGGCACCTACGATGCCACCTGCTCTCATTGACCAGCTGCGCAGCCCCGGACGTATGTTCATACCCATCGGCGTCGGGGCGCAGAAGATTATACAGGTTGATAAGGACGGAGAGGGCCGTGTTACACAGACACCGTTGTTAGATGTTATGGTGAGTCATTTTCTCAATATATGCAAGGATTTGCTTGTGTGGCGTTGACGATGTGTAGTATGTCCCATTGACAGATCGAGAGACTCAGGAAGGACGCTGAGGAGTCGCTGGATCTCCATGTATACAGGATTGCAACTGTAACTCAATAATAATTAAGGAGGAATAACCAAAAACTTTGAACTACCAGTGACTACAACCTAAAATAGTGCATTGACGAAAAAGACAGCAGAAAATAAAGAAAGTTGCAAAGGATATATCGAAATTACAAATAAAAGTGGATTTACATGGTATCAATGAACCGCAGAGCNAAAAAAAAAGGAGTATAATTTGATGCTTGCTTCCACGTTCTGTGTCTCTGCGAGACTATGCACACGAGCCGACACGGACTCGTTCATGTGAGGCAGTAACCTCCATCGACAACAATTTCTCCTCCGGTGATAAAACGTGAGGCATCACTGCACAGAAAGATGGCCGCCCCCTATAAACAGGTGTAAAGGTCTGAGTATATAAGCCTCTACATCCAAGGACAGACACGCACACTGATGTCGTCTGGCTCGCCCAGCCGGCCCATCGGTGTCATCGACTTCCACGTGCGCTGAAACGCAGCAAAATTATAAATACAAATGAGAAAAAGCCACTGCACTAGATCATGGGCAACGCACGTTAATCTCGTGGTCCTGTTCGATCACTTGGCGCGTCAGGTGCGTTTGCGTGTATCCTGGGCTGTCACTCAAGATTCAACACATACAAGAGCGGGAAGAGCGGGAAAGAAAACTGCGAATGACGGCAAACCTAAGTGTGTTCACGCGGACATTTTTACTCGCCCACTCCACTGCCAAGCTCGCTGCAAGATGTTTCAAGGCTGATGCACCTCGTGTAAGTAGCAATCCTGAAAGTTACTTTCCGATGGGAAAGAATCATACCTGCTTTGGACGCATTATATGGTGCTTGGGGCTAAAGTGCCGAGAAACCTTCTTGAATCCTCCAGAGGAATATCGATGCAGTTAATCACCCCGTACCTGTGGTATGTTAACGATCTGCGCAGCAAATATCATCGGTGCTGTACTTCAATAGACCAAAGGGTACGCACATCTGCGCTCATGCTCGAGATGAGTACAATCGAGCCTCCACCATTGGCAACCATGTGCCGGGCAGCCTCCCGAGCAGTGTAAAAGGCACCATAGAAGTTGACATCAAAGAGACGCCGTATGCGGTCATTTGGATAGCTGCAGACATAGCGATTTACAAAAATGAACAGGCTCCACAAACTGGAGAGCAGGAGCATACTCAAGTGCTGGATAATTCTCGACGACGCCTAAAGTAGAAATAAACGCCTTGAGTTGCGTGCATATGCGAAAAGGTAAAAATGAAAGTACCAGCTGATGCAATTACCGCATCTAGATGCCCGAAGTGTGATAATACTTTTTCAAATGTCTGCCTGACGAGAGCCTCTGAAGCGACGTTGCATCCGAAGCCTACGATGTCTAGCCCCTCTCCAGTGCTTTCGATGCCTGTATTCTCTATGCGTAAAAATAAAATAAAAACATAGCACCTGGGTGTCACAAGAATATATAGCGCATACTATATGATTCCTTAATTTCTCTCGCGGCGCGTTGGGCGGCTTCGTCCTTCAAGTCTAGGATAGCCAGCCTGGTGCAGCCACTGATCGAGAAAAGCCTATCAGTTTTGTTACTTCTTCTTTGTGAGGGAGACATACGTCTCGATAAATGCGCGACAAAACTCGTATCCCAGGCCTTGTGCAGCACCGGTTACCAAGCATACCTGTATACAATAAACGTATTAGATTATGCGAGACGATGATGCTAACATGATTAGTCCGTGAGGCATACCTTCCCTTTCATCGAAAAGCGCTCTAGCAAGGTCTGCCTTCTCACTGACGGCCCGCTGCTCATCAGCCTGCTTTGTATCCTAAACATGCTCATGCATGCCAGGGACGCAACAGCTCGTACCTGGTATGCAACTGGTTTACGAATGACACTGAGGAGGGCGAGCTACAATTAAAATATGTCGGTTCAGATGAAATTTGGCGAGTAGACTGAACTATGGATTTATACCTGAAGTCCGAGCCATTTATTACAAATTTGAGAAGAAAAGGAAAGTGTTTTCGCAGGCGATGCTGTCTCGAAACATGACATCTTCCTACCATGTGCACCGCGACACACTCACTCTTGACAACCTCTGGACGCACTGGACCTCAGTCTAGCCATCGCCGAACCCGATTTTTACACCGCCCATACCAGGGTCATCGAGAATTGAAACCAGCGCCCTTTCCTGTGACTAGTATGCCGCGGCTAAGCATGACATTTTTTTTGATATTCTCAGTAAGAAGTTTCGAGATTGCGTGTGTGCCAAAATCTCTGGGTAAGCACTGATTTCTGGCTTTTTCGATGGCATCCTTTTTTGATTTCATTCTTGAGCCAAGCTGTTGCTTATGCTCAACTTAACATTACCGAAGTTGTTGTAAAATGAGCTCTCATAAATCACGAATTCATTATATCGTTCTCGTACAACGATCTGGAAACTCTCTCAGGGTTATAATCTTATTGTAGACTCGGCATAACCTCAATAATCCAGGCCACTGATAGCCGTGATACGCTGAGGCGGTTCCGGTGCAACGTGCAGGCCTTTACAATGCTAGACTCTCCATACCACAGTCAAATGTATACCTGGTCTTCAAAGGATACTTCACTGCTTCCAGGATATGTTTAACACTCTTGGTTGTCTTCCATATCCTCTGAATTCTTACGACCGCCGATGGAGCATCTTTAAGCGAAATTGTCAAAAAGGAAGGCGATGCTTGATGGCTGAAGATATTCAGAATCCATACCATTCGAAGCGTTTGCATCCCTTTCTCTTGCATATGTACGCAGCCTCTTTATTTCATGCACATGTATCCTGCGCTCATCCACCGTTGCATCATTATTCGTACTACCTAGTATGTAAATCATTGTATTATATCGATCATTCGTGCGATACTTTCGATCGCCAAGTCTGCTTACGAGTAGCTAATTTGTGAGTCGGCAGGCACATTTCACTCAACATTTCCCAAGAAGTTATAGGCCAAGGCCAGCGTATAAGCTTTCGCTGTCTTTACTTTCATGAAACTGGTATGAAAGTCAAATTTTCATGGTCGTCGTTGCAAGGAAGGTCTATCCATAATGCATCGTCTGCATCTACTCCATGCGCTGCAAATATACATGTGCTCTTCGTGAATCAAAGGCTAATTCGTTGAGCTTACTATATAAATGCGAACCGCGTATCGTCGTTCTGACATTCTCGAGATAGCTTCTTCATCCGCGAGACTACTTTTGTCGATGCCGAACATCCAATATCCTTTCCGTATTCAGAGTCGAGATATCGATCAACATACGTGCTTTACGTCATCAACCGCGAGTTCGAATATGACGGCCGATGGCCTTCCTGGTGCCGGGCGCACACTGGGAAGCCTCTATGCTGTTGCAGGCCGAAGTCTGGAAATAACGCTAAGCAGGGTCGCTGAGAGGTTGGGTTACGGACCTCGTGCAACGGCAGTCAGGATCCAGAGACGGCGCCAAATCATTCGTCATGCATCTACGACAGAGATCTCTTGGTCTACTCACTCTCCAGAAGCAATCAGAGCTCAGAGCAAGAAGCTCGAGATGGACTGTAAGCGTTTACTTAAATATGCCAGGTACTTAGGTTTGCAATTCTAAATTGGCGGTCCAGACTAATGGTAGTTCAAGATCTAGATTACCCTTGACGAAAAAGCAAGCGATGGACCAAGTCGTTGACCTCTCAATCGATGATCCGTACATTCGAGGCCTTCTTTTGATCATGGGTGCCGTCAGCACTATAGATACGGCTCTAAAGGACCCTGCCCTCTGGTTTAATTATGATTCCTCGCTTCAAAGTAGCACTCGTAGAGCCCTCGTCGTCCTGACGTCTACGGAAGTGAATGTGCTTGCACAGAAGATTGAGCTTACGCCATCGTGGTCTGACGCCATACATGAAGATCTAGTAGCTTATTTGTAGTACGTCCTCAATTCTACGCGTTCGGGCTGGGAACTCATTGTTTGGAAGCGATCTTGACCATTCATTTCTTGTTATTCGACATCTCTCGCGACATTTAATGATACCGATTAAAATGCATATTTGGAGTCGTGCGATAGAACAGATCGTAAATATCATTGACACTCATCCTGGCGATGTCGAATTCGAAGAATGCGACCGCATTTTTGGATATCTGTTATTCTATCTCAATAGAGATCATGCTACCAATGACTTCGAACCCGACATTTGGTCTGCTGTATTGGAAATAATCCTTCGGTGAGTACAAGTGCTATACTGTTGGAGAATGGTTATATATTATTTAACAGACATGCAGATAAGCTACCCCAAACAGTCAGTACAGAGACTTTCTGGTGGTGGATCACGGACGTACAGGGGAACAGGCCCATCGAAAACCACAATAGCCTACACGCTTACTATCTCATGTCACTCCTCATGCGAGGCATCGTAACGGCGAACGGCTCAGAATATGTTGATTTGTATTCCACGTACCAACAATATCATTTTAAACCTCTTCTGGATCTCCTTAGATCTCCACCCGATCTTGCGCTATGTAGGTTCGTCCACAAATGGTTTCAAGCTGAGATGGATTCCGTCAGAACGGTCCCAGAAGCCAAAGAGCTGACGAGTCTGTGTCAAGAGCTGGCTATTTATGGAACAAGGTAAATCATATTATCACGATTTCTTTACATTGAATAACTTTGGACCCTAGTGATGAGAGCTTTCTCCGGGACCGTGTGGCGCGCTGTGCCAGAGTACTTCTCAGTACAGACATTTATTGCCGTACATCTATGTTACGAACGCTGTTGTCAACTGGATTATACAAGTCGTCGGATTTGACAATAATGCTTGAAGAGACCGCGAAAATATGTACACCCTCACCATCTCCAAGCCCGTGGGGGTGGTTTTATCTGTATATATACCGGCATTTGGATGCCGATGGCAAGCTTCTAAACATTACCGTAAGTCATTTTTTTTTTCTTCTCAAATCAAGGGATGTAGTATTGCCTACTGACTATTTCCCATAGCATCGTCCGTGTCGTGACCTAGCAAGGACTGGCATGATGGGGCACGAATTTCACGAGCTTTGTCTAAGATCCGACGATGTGTTTGAGCTGCATCTACAACACGGTAGAGCTTTCTCAAGCGCAGGACACCACCCGATTTTTGCAGGATACACAACAAACGGAGAGCGAGCCTATGTTGCAAAAGCACGCTTTGGACACAATTTCTCGTCTTGCTATTGCATCGTCACCGAAGGCACGAAACTTGAAGACTTGCGCATTCGGACTCGTCCCCGGGCAGCCAACGGAGTTATGAAAGAAATCACACCCATTTCATTGAGTGTGTACGTCTTCCGCTACGTACCTAATGCTCACACCGAGAGCGATCGGTTTTCTAGAGTTCTCGACGGCATTGTTTCGGTCGCGACAGGACCGTTTTACTGGAAACCTCTTAGCCCTTCGTATTCTTTACCGCGGGTCTCAGTCCAGAGTCATATCTCGGATTCTGACGCAGAAAAGATACTTGATATTGCGATCGCAGAGGAGGCGCATACATCATACATATGAGGTTTCACATTCAGAAAGAGCAAAGGATAGTGATGTGAAGCAGAAGATGAAGACTCGGAGGATTTTTAGTTTTTAGTTTATTTATTTCTGCTTTGTTCGTTTTATTTTAGTAAGAGTTGTTCGCAAGGCCATTAGAGCTTTGTAATAGAGTGGTATAGAAATAAACAGTATTGATAAAGATAATAAGAGCAGGGGGGATGTGTAAGCCACACTGGGAAGTCCAAAATTTTGAAGGACAGGTAGTTGAGACAAAGTCCGTTAAGCTCATTCAGAAACGTCCTTAATTGTATGTGTTAGACGTCGACTCTAAAGATAGCGCGAGTCCGAGTCGTGACTTCAATAATCAGGAAGGACTTCAGCCAAAAATTAATATAGCCCTCAAGAGGCTTTGGTAGTATAGCAAGAGGAAGACACAAACTTAAATGTTTTCGCTTCCTGGAAAGCACGAGCATCTCCATAGATTGTCTAGAGCTCAGGAGAACCGGTGGTGACTTCACGGAAACGACGGAACACTGGCACATGGCTGAAATTCAAACTGCCTGTGCATGAGCTCTGTGGAAAACCCACTAAGATAAAGTGCGAGATGGATGAGGAATATTGAAGGACAGCCGAAGAAAGTCTCTGAAAAGATTATGATTATAGAATCAGATCCAGCGTCTGCTTCATTTATCCACCAGGGAGGACTCGGTATATGCCGAATGACTTGAGTCAAAACTGGAGAAGCGCGGTGTACCATCTGCTAGGCTGCTGTACATAAATACATAAGCTATCTCAGACTGAATAGCTCCGGATTGATATCATTGTCATTGCATTCAGTGAACGTCACGATGTCATATGATGATGATGTCGGAGGTTCCGTGTGGATATTAATGCAATGCGACTGTATTTCATTACTTTTTTCATTTCACTTTCNTTTTTTCTCACTCC
The DNA here is from genome assembly GCA_004802695.1 of Phellinidium pouzarii. Lineage (NCBI taxonomy): Eukaryota > Fungi > Basidiomycota > Agaricomycetes > Hymenochaetales > Hymenochaetaceae > Phellinidium > Phellinidium pouzarii. Next base: position 8,525 of record SGPK01000122.1, read on the forward strand.
GAAAATGCACCACTTTACTGAATTATAATGCTGCTACGTTGAGTAATACACGTACAATGTACGTAGTACTGCAAATCTACACAAGACAATCTGTTCAAGACTGCTCTCATCATCCTAAGATGAATTTCATCTTAATTCATCTATGGAGTTGACGAGCTGTGCGTACACATAGTGTCAGCCACTAGCGCTCACTGATAAATGTTGATGATGTATCAGGCGGGCGCACGATTTTGACCTTGACAAATTGCGGCTGGGCTTTTTCGCGCGCCTCATCCGCTGAACTGTTTCATGAGCGTCCACCGAGACGAATTCAGTGCATCGAAGCGGCGACAGTGATGCATGACTCGGACCTGTATAGATGCATCATTGAAAAAGGAGGAAACTGTGACTAAATGGCGCTAATACATATAATTTCATCAGTTGGTCTACTTGTGGTTAATTTGAGACAACGTACATACGGCGTAAGTAAATGGAGCAAACGAAGAGTTTGGATCGTTCCTTACTCATTGAAACCACTAGGAGAGGCAGACACTAGGCCTCTCCAACATCATCCTAAATATACAACTGTCACAAACACGTATACGGTTCTCTTAAATTACCACTCTCCCGCGATCGTCGCGATTTTTCAACGTCCGAATTTTCGCTCAAGTTGGACCTAGCGATAGCTCTACTGTCACCCTGATTCGTGGCGATGCATCGTTAAGCAACTCATTCAAGACGCACGTCGCTTGTTTCTTTTAAAATGCGAGAGAGATCTGATCAGGGCGGCTACCGGCATAAGCAATAAAGCGAATGTAGGCCCTTCGAGAAAATGTATGAATCTCGTATGAGAAAGTGCAAGGATAAGAGGTAAAGTGGGTACTTAGTGCTACTATGATACTATCAGGCAAGCCTCGGTAGCGTAATATTGTTAAGCCACATTAATGCGCCTATTACTACAGCCACATCAGTATTCCAGTTGAAGCACGTTAGCTCCGAATCGTTGGAGACGATTCAGGATGAAAGCTTCGAGTCGGCGGTGATGGAGTTCCATTGAATTCTAGTATTCTTGAGGTGCTGATTGTTTTGATATACAACTCCTTGAAGGTAAAACAAGATTAGACTCCGTGTGATTACATGAGAGATCCAGTTACATAATGTCTAATGCATCCGGTTCCGGGTTTAGNTTTTTTTTCCACCGTCCCACTAGCTGCCAGTACTTGTGTGCTCTTATTTTATTTTCTTATGCGCATTGACCACTCTCCATATTCTATCTGAAAGCTGTATTCGATAAATCACAAAAGTCACAGCGTTTGATGAGTATGTAAAACGAGCGCCGGGTATATGCTGTGATCGCCGCCCGACTCGCGTATTTTTCTGGCTCGCTAAAAGGTCCTACTCTGCGTCAACTTGAAAGCGCCTTTCTCTCACCCCGACGATTGCGCTTGCATACTGTTGCCAAACAGCAGCTCAAGCCTACAGGTTCTAAATGCTAGCTGATAGTCGTATAAATACCTCCGGGCCATCAACTATTCTGCGCCGTTTTATTTTCTCCCCGCCTCGCTGGTCTTGTACTATACCTTATCACGACCACGACCATCATCATCACTCGCGAGGACCTGACTTCTGCTCATGATATATAATTTGATCTCTTGACAGATACTTGCCCACGTCCCCCAGCGACCATCATCCTACAATCAGCATGTCTTCTCCTGCAGTGACATCGCCCTCTTCACATCTCCCTGCGACACCGAGCAGCAGCAGCCATACTCCAACTCCTAGTCCCTTGCACATACCAAATCTGACTTTAGTTCGAGCCCAGTGGCCTCGCCCTCCTCACCTCTCCGTGACTTCGAATAGGTCTGCTATGTCGACCGACACTGCTCAGAGCCTGAACACTGAGTATCACGGACCTGTAATCCCCCCGTATCATGACAAAGCCTTCCGAGGGCGGACGCTCGTCCTATGTTTTGATGGTACTGGTGACCAGTTGCGATCTTCTGTCTTGTGCATAAAATTACGTAATGGCTGACGGCATTGTAGATTCGACTTGGACAACTCGAATATCATACAGTTCTTCTCGGTGCTCAAAAAAGGAGACCAGAATAGACAATTGGTGTATTATCAGGTAAGAAGCTAGCATTGCAGGTGCTATTTGCGGTTTATTCAATTTATTCTAAATGTAGTCTGGGATTGGTACATACTCGATTCCTCAGGTCGCCACACCTCTGTACTCCAGGACATCGAAAATTATTGATCTCATGTTTGCGAAGAATCTGAACCACCATGTCATGAGTGGTTACAAATTCCTCATGCAAAACTGTGCGTTTCATTGCTTTTGGTCATTATCCCGACTTCGCAGAAATACCGGAGACAACCCGTCGTGCTCCGATTCCAAACATGTTTATGGGGTGTTCCGATACTCTGCGAGAGAAGGAGTTGTGTAGACCCTCATTTCTCACTTGCTTGTATCTTGCAGATAAAGAAGGCGACAAGATTTGCATTTTCGGCTTTTCGCGCGGCGCATACACTGCCCGCGCCCTCGCAGGCATGGTTCATAAGGTATGTATCCGAAATTATCGTATCATGTGAGAAGTCAGATGAAAGGTACTTATGAGAAAATAATTACCCGCATGAACAGGTCGGTCTTCTCCCCACTTGGAATGAGCAGCAGGTGCCTTTCGCATACAATATGTACAAGAGTGACAATGGGCCTGGCTGGGCACAGAGCGTGGCATTTGTGAGCATTTGTTTTCAATATTTTTACCCGGTAGTGACTGCTCTTTGTAATAACTCATTTCAAATCTCCAGAAACGGACGTTCTCCATTGACGTTGATATCGAATTTGTTGGCGTGTGGTGAGTAACCGTTCGCTGCGGTTACGTCTCTCCTCAGTCGAATGATTACTGACGATAAATCTTGTTTCCTCTCTTTTTGCCCCGTGACGTCCGTACATCCGCTACAATGTTTTCATTCCAACCCAAATAGGGACACCGTAGCATCCGTCGGGTTGATCCCTAGTTCATTACCGTTCACAAAGTCAAATACAGCCATCAAAGTCTTTCGCCACGCGCTTTCACTCGACGAGCACCGCGTCAAATTCAGACCGTCGATTTACCAGCGCATCACAGCCGATGAGGCGCGCCGCGGAGACTTTGTGCCCCCACAACAGCGCCTCGGGACATCACATTCGATCGCCCGCGGAAGGAGGCAGACTAAAAAGTATGAGGTTAAGGAGACGCGAGGGATAACAGAGACCAAGGAGGGGAGAGGTGTGAAGGGCGGGAAAGACGTCAAGGAAACAAAAGAGTCAAAAGAGACGAATGAGGTGGACTCCGAGACAACCGAAGGGGGCGCTGCTGTGTCTACCAGTATCTCGACTAAAGCGACTAAGATCGTTCGGACTTCCACCGACTCATCCCGCCGCTCTGGTTCAGGCTCCCGCTCGCGCGCCTTGCTTGGCTCGATCAAACGTTCCGCGCGCAATGTGCAGGAAAAGATGGGAGACGTTGTCGAGCGCGTATCGGGAGACCTCGAGAGGAGCAAGGATAAGGCGAAGTTTGAGAATGAAGAACTCAGTCCGGACAGCGAACGCGACTATCTCGAGCAGATGTACCTCGACCGCAGTCGAACCACAGACATACTCGAGGTGTGGTTTGCTGGTTGCCATTGTGGTAATGATTCCTTTCTCTAATTAGACTATTTTAATCTGATTTGGCTTATTCTGTCTTTCGAAGACGTTGGCGGCGGCTCTGTACCGAATAGCACACCTGAAAGCCTCGCGCGTATCCCGCTGCGATGGATGATCCGCGAGTGCTTCCTGGCGCGCACCGGTATCCAATTCGAGGCGGATCGCCTTTACGACTTTGGGCTCGATCCAACGACACTCTACCCGCGTGTGCTCAAACGTCCAGATGCCTCCGACGATTCTGTCCCACCCCCTGTNCCCCCCGAAAGATTCGGTGCCGCATAGNAAAAAATGGAGTTGGCAAGAGAGAAAAACAAGTTAAGGATCAGATGGGTGAAACAAAACATGGAGCGCGAACGGATGGAACGGAGGGGCGCTCGAGACTTGGAGGCGCATGCACTACCATTGCTGACGAGAAAAAGAAGGCATCGTGCGCGCCTCCACTCCCCCGCGAACGGACGAAGGACATTTCGACTGATGGAACACTTGTCGATTATCATGGCGATGGGGTCGAAAGTAAAACCGGAGAGGTGCTACACGTCTACGTTGAGGATGCGTCGATCGTTGAGAAAATCCCTCCGACCCCCTCGGACGAAGACGACGCCCTACACGGCATGCCGACCCTAGGCGCTTCTAAAGAGTCACCAGCAATTGGGACCACGACTGCATCGGCTACGCTCCCAGTGAGCGATTATGAGACCGAGGCAGACAAGCTCGATGCGTGCTCGCCGATCTACGACCAGCTGAAACTCGCAAAGTACTGGTGGCTGCTTGAATATCTTCCTGTGCGCGAGCGTATGCAGCTTGCAGACGGGACGTGGAAGAAGAAGTGGATGTACGTTTCTTTGTTTCTCCCTCTACTGGTTGTTGTGCGTTCCTTAAGGCCTTTCGCCTTTTTTCAAGTTTCAATCGTGGTCGGCCCCGCGTAATACTACAAGATGAGCCACTCAAAGTGCATCGCTCCGTAAAGATGCGCATGGATGCAACAGACCTTAAGTATATGCCGCGTTTCCGATTCGCCAAGGAACCCGTGTGGGTCGACTGAGCTCTCCGTATATTACCACCTGCCGGCCTGGCTAATCGAAGTGCCGCACAATTAGCCCTAAATCTTTTACTCATTTCTGCACGCCTAAATTACGGAAGGATGCCCATTTTACGATACTTATCTCTATTTTCATGTTGATGAACTGAGTTCAGAAGAGCTCTCAAGATTTTCGCTACGTTTTCTACGAACACTCACTGCATATTGCTTTAACTCTAACATTTACATTTACTATTAAATATCGAATTCTTGACACACTTACCATAATTGCTTGCATATGTACATATTTTTCAATGAGGAGCTTCTGAATCTGATGTCTTCCAGTAATTAGTTGCACGTGTTAACCATGTTTTGTTGTAAAATTACGTCTGCATTCTTAAAGCAGGAGATTGTCATTGAATTGAAGCACAAGGGATCGAATGACATAGGGAAAGTCTTCAATCTTTCTAATCACACCGCGGAAATCACAGCAGATGAGAAACGATCAATAGATAACCCTCCGGAACAATGCGTGATTTTATCTAGCAAACAAATTATATAAGNAAAAAAGAAAGAAGAAAGAAAATCATGTAGCAAGCGTCGATTAATTTTGCTTCACATCCGACAGTGGGATACCAGAGATCCACTTCGTCAGGAGATCCTAGAAGGTAATGTAGAGGTTAGAGTCATGGGAACCATATTGAAAGAGGGCGAAACCCACCAGTGCAGCTTCCGGCTGGTCGTACGGGACCATGTGCCTAAGGGACAGCAAAGACGAACCTTGTCAGCCATGCTTGTTACACAGAATGCACTCAAAAGACTTACCCGGCCTCGAAAACGGTAACAAACGTGACATTTCCGGCGCTGGTGCTAGTAGAACCTGCGGAGCGCACAGAACCAGCAAGCTTGCTTGAGGCGGACGTCACCCATGGGAGTGTCTCGGCGACAGAGAATTCATCGTGGAACTGACTGTCGAATGCGGTGAGCCAAGCTTCATTCCCCTGGTCATTGAGAATGCATATGTCAATCGTAATACAAGACATGAAGTAAAAAGAAACGTACTATAAAGTTGCACTAACATCATAAAACAAAATTTGATTAGGTGGTTATCTTAGACTTAACCGGCCGACAGGCTCACCATGTAGTCCGCGTTACCCGCGTAGATGAGGAGGCGGATGCCATCGTTTACGAGTTCCGTGAGCAGCAGAGCAGAGTTGTGCATTCCATCGCCTTGCAGAAGGAACGCCTGGTTGATCTGCATGTTGCAGGACTCAAACGTGACAGACGGGCTCGCGCCAAGGGCTTTCTGATTATTCGACATCCATGTCTCTATCCAGCCCATCTCCCTGTAACATAGTGTCGTGTCTTTCGCAGGGTCGCACGTTCTGCGGACGTCGTAAGGGTTCTTACCGCTTTCTGATACGGAAATGACAGAGTAAGGATGGGCTGAGCACGTTGAGCCAAAGGAAAGGACTCACGCTGAATAGGTCCGTACAGCTGGCTGTTGCAGTACAACGCTGCAGGTACACACGTAAGACGAGAACTATACTTGTAGCACGAGTCGATAAGGCGCTGGCACGTTGGGACCTTCCCCCTAAGCGATGTGCATTCGGGACCATCAGGATCATCATAGATAGGGTAAGGACCGTCGCAAGCGAATGTCGGAATCGACGCGTCTTGAATGTATGGGTCAGTGATCCCGTTGCCGATCATAACTGACTCGAGATTGATCTTAGTGACGTCACTATTCCCTGAGAACTCGAGTTCTTTGTTTTTCTTGTGAATGACGTTCGCAAAATTCGGTACGTACGTCCCACCATAGCTCTCTGCGGCTAAGTGGAAGGGCGCCTTGGCGTACTTTGGATAGCGCGCGAGAAAGAGCTGTAGGAACGCATATACATCTACACCCGCGACAGGGCTCGTGTTCACGGACGAGCCGTCGTCAGAGTACGAAAATCCAACATTGACGGGCTGGTCAAGGAAGATGATATTTGCATTGGAGTTCCAGCTGTGCGGATTGTAGGTGACATTGCGACCCTCGTTGGCGATGCTGCAAGGTCCAAGTTCAAAAAGCAAGCCTGTCGATGAGCTGCATCCCGGGCCGCCGTTCAACCATAAGATCAAGGGTGCATCCTCTGGGGCGGTCCTTGACTCAAAGAACCAGAAGAACAGATGCTTTCCATCTGTGATATCTAGATAACCCGAAAGTTGTTTCACACCGGGATCGCACAGTGTTGGCTCAGTCACACGCATCTGGTAGTCTTTGAACAAAGGACTTTGCAGAAGCTCGTCTATATAACCAACCAGAATCAGCCAGACGCGTCGCCACCTCTCGTCGCGGTACGATACGCACATGTAATTCCGTGTTGCTTGACAAAGTCACGAACACTTCCGTCCTTGAAGAAGCGTTCAATGGTTTGCTCGACGTCACCAGCAAGCTTTTTTGCGCCCTTTACTACAGTCTTGAACTCCTGCGCAACATTCCCGAAGACGGCAGAGTAACCGGCGAAATCGAGGTCAAGGTCGCTGAGAACTGCCTGCAGTTCAAGCTCATCGAAAGGGACAGCGATGGCTGTGCTCGCAACGAGCAACGATGTCAGGAGCGCGCCAGAGAGCTTCATGGCTGCAGGGGATGGGGAAGGTCTAGTTCACAACGTACTGTTGTTGCACACAATATTCTGAATATAGCAATATTTTTACGTAACTACATAGACCCTTTAATCCCTGTTTTTCGCGAATCTCTTTGCAAATGAACTCCTGAAATATTCCTGAAGAAAACAAACTGTTATTAAATTTTTGACTGGAACACATGCAATAACTTACTTCATCGAAAGTAGTCTTGAAGCTGTCCCTTGCCTTGACCGAGTCGAAATAGTTTCGCAGTTTGCTGAAGCGCTTGCTCTGGTAGACCTCGTACGCAGCCTTTCCCTCACCCTTGGCATATGCACCAATGTCATTTTTCAAAAGCACTTCGATACGCGCAAGGAAGGGTGCGGCCGCCGCATCTGCGATCGTGTATGTGTTGCCCACCGCGAATGTCGCGTCTGAGGGGAGCAGCCCCTGTATTGCCTCAAGCCCCGCATACAGGGCATCTACGTTCTCGCCACGTTGAACGAATCCTCCCCATCCTGGTACGAGCTTTGTGCTAACTGCATCAATAAAGAGACGTGCCTTTGCACGCAGGACTGGGTCCTTCGGTAACAGCCCAGACTCTGGATAGAGGTCCGCAAAGAAATCGAGCAGTACGAGCGACTCGGGAATCTTGACGGACTTTGGCGAGGGCTGGTCTGGCGGCACTTCAGGGCCACCATACGCTATAGCCGGTACCTTGACAGGATTTAATGAGACGATAAAACTCGACATTAATCATGATAGGACGCAGACCTTGCTAGCCGGATTGACCTCGGGCGCATACCAGACGGGCTTGTTCTGCAAGTCGATTTCATACCTTGTGAACTTTGCGCCGGCCTCAGCAAGTGCTATTTCCGCCTGTGTAAAAGGTCAACAGAAAGCACAGTGCTGAACAGTGTTAACCAACCCTTTGCGCATATGGGCAGATCTAAGCATAACGATTAATAAGCGTTCATAGGCGCCCACGAAGTGTAATTAGAGCATACCCTGGCGGTGTACAAAGTGAAATGTTCAACCAATGCCATAATACAATTTAGATTGCCAAATTACTGTGCTCGCGGGAATCGCAGCACAAGTGTTCTAGTATGTACGCGTCGCAGCAGGTACTTATAGGCAATACCATGTGAGATCTGACGCAAAATTATGCGGAACTGATACCATAAGTGCTGAGTAAGGGGTAAAACGATCAGCAGACAGCAGATAAAAGATATATACGTCAGCAGAGACATGTATATTCTATATGTTCTTAGAAAAGTGACAATAAATAAAAGAGAATACAACAACATGCAAAGGTATAACGTCGTCAGTCATGTACTTTCTATTCAAAATTCCTGTGAACCTTCATCTATGGGTCCGCATCGCCATTTTCTACAACGGCGGTCTTTATCTTCGGCTCGCGCGCGTCTGTGCCTTCCTCAGCACCCTCTCGCTGCTGTGAACCGATTATAAGCGCCTCGTCAACCATTGCATCGGTGGGGTGCGGCGGGATGAATGCACGCTGTATGTCGCACTGTTCGGCAAGCTCCTGTGGAGAGCACGAGGCCGCGACGAACCCGAGAAATGGTGGCGACGGATTAAGTGGTCGTGAGCAAAACTCGGGATGCGCCTGGAGGGCAACAAAATAAGGGTGATCTAATTTTGCGAGTCCATCATGTATATACATCATGAGCCTTGCCTTAAGTGAATACACAACACGAAGATAAGACAACGCACCGTAAAGCTCAAGCACTTGCATCCGCTCANTTTTTTTCATCCTTCCCGACAAAACACAACCCACTTTCCTCGAAACGCTTGACATAGCGAGGCGAGACTTCGTATCGATGGCGATGGCGCTCCCAAATCTTCGACGCGCCACCGTACAATTGGCGGATTTTCGAAGTCTTTGCACTCTCCTCTGTGAACACTGTCGGGCGCAGACCGAGCCTCATCGTCCCACCCATGTGCGTGCGTGAACCTTCCGGCATGAATATCACGACAGAATCATTATTTTCACCCGCGAATTCGCCCGAATTGGCCTCTACAGGCGAAAGATCATGGAAGTCAGATACACCTCGAAGAAGTGGAGTAAATATGGCAAATGTCTTACTAGAAACACTGCAGACGTTACGTGCCCATTCGATCACCGCAACTTGGAAACCAAGGCAGATGCCGAGGAAAGGGATCTTTTGTTCACGTGCCCATTTCACGGCATGCAGCATACCTTCTGTGCCTCGCTGACCGAAGCCTCCGGGGACAAGAATACCACTTACCATAAAAGATATTGAGATACTATCTTGGTGAAGGAGTATAATTAGCCTTACTTAGCACCGACAACAGCTCGCCACGCATCATGATATTTAACAGGATCTGATTCTTGAGTTACGGGCTCGAGATCTGAGGATTCGACCCACTGAAAATTATTAAGAATGCAGATCACAGAGCTGAATTATGTATCTTACCTTGATCTCTAATTTTCTATGGCACCGAAATGCGGAGTGCTCGAGCGCTTTGATCACCGACATATACGAGTCTTTTAGTACTGTGTACTTTCCAACTAATGTAATTGTGACAGTGTCGAACAGCCGTTCCTGACTGTTCTCGCATCAGCGCGCTGTATTTCAGCTATGAATCACATAAGAGAGCGAACCTCCGTGTCATCTCTCGCCAACGCTTGCTTAAGCTAGTACCCCTATCGATCATAGATTTTGGAAGCTTATCGTGTGCGGGAAGCTCGAGGCGCTGCTGGAAGAATGGGACAATACCCTGCGATTCAAGAAGCAGCGGGACATGGTAGAGGGAAGACACATCGTGTACACCAACGACCTGGTTTTCGCCGACATGGCAGAACATAGAAATCTTTTGCTTTGTTGCCGGCCGTAACGGGCTAGGCACGATCAAACGACAAGCAATCTATGTTATTTCCAACAGCCGGTGATGAGCAAAGACATGAATAGATATAAAAGCAATTGAATGCGTACCAGATCAGGGAGCAGGCCCAGACCGCGCAGCTGGTGCACAGTCGTCTGTGTCGGTTTGGTCTTCTGTTCGCCGTGCATGTCGGGAACCATGGATACATGTATGAGTGCAAAGTTGGCGTGGCCGACACGGAACTGGAATTGCCGCATGGCTTCGATGAACGGCGCAGACTCTATGTCACCGACAGTTCCTCCAAGCTGTGCGACTCTGAGTCGAATTTACTCTTTCCAAATTCGAGATACAGACCTCGATAATACAAATATCCGGCTGCTCCCCGGTGTTGTCCACCGGAATCTTTGACACGCGTTCAATCCAATCTTGTATGGCGTTCGTGACGTGCGGCACAATTTGCACTGTCTTTCCGAGATAGTCACCTTTTCTCTACGTTTAAAACATGAGATTATGAAACTCGTGCCGGACAATTTATGCATACCTCGCGCTCAATGACTTCTCTATAAATTTTCCCAGTCGTAATGTTGTTGTTGCGCGACAGTGTCACGTCGAGATATCTCTCATAATTTCCAAGGTCTAGATCGACTTCACCTCCGTCATTCAAGACATATACCTCGCCTGCATATCACAAGTTAGCCAGACACGCTCTGATACACGACGCGTCGTCATTCACCATGCTCCGTAGGTGCCATTGTTCCTGCGTCTATGTTCATGTATGGATCTATCTTGATTGCGGTGACCTTGAAACCAGCCATCTTGAGGAGGAGGCCCGTCGAGGAGGCTGCGAATGATTTTTGACTTTAAAATTTAAATTGCGTGCGATGAGACATTTAACAAGACGTACCGATAACGCCCTTCCCAATCCCGCTGACGACACCCCCGGATACGACAATATACTTGGTCATTGCGGAAGATTAAGTTGAAGAGAAGTAGACCGCAGCTCGTCGGCCTCAAATTTAAAATTAAAGTACAGTTTGTTTATTGCACAGGTGTGACGAGATTGAGATGCTAAATGTAGAAATGTAACGGGTAACAGTTCATTCATTTAGCAGTGAACACCTGCGCTGGAAAAGCTAGCTACCTTTCTTGTACACTCTAATTTATCCCACATTCAATACTAATACATAAATAATAAAAACTTGGGATTTTTTCCACTTAGAATTGAGAGAGTTATGTGGTGAAAACAACGAGAGCGAGTGAAAAGCATCCTCACAGAATTTTTAATTAACCTCAAAGCAGGGATTGTACTTGTATTCTAGTGCAGAACACTAGGACTCGCAGAATAAGAATAATATTAATGATCAGGATCATGAAATGGCATGTCACGTTGCGTGACTCTATTCATATATGTGACTCTATGTAACGGATAATGATTACATAGCGCCTATTTGCACTATATGAGAACACAATCACTTCAAATTTTATATGGATGTAGTTGAAACCCAGAGGAGTCGGAGAGNTTTTTTTAANTTTTTTTATGAATGTAAGAATTAGGTATCTCATTTGCCGATTACATTTCATATGGCTGGTGAATATAATAGTTATTAAAATTTTATGAATATACTGGTGTGACGAGTATCAGCTTTTAAAGTCTAAACTCCCTAAAGCAAAAGGCTCCCAGTACTAGTGCGACGATAATAGACTGGCCTTTGCCATCATCAATTATGGCCAGCGCACTCTGGAATTCCCTCATCTCTCACTTGACTGCACCATCATGGATCCCGTACACTACTGAACGGGGAATACCCTCACCGTGTCGTATAAAACTACCAGACCTTCTTACGGCGCTACCTGACGCGTCCAGCGCCTTCAGGATCAATGGGCGGTGCAAGGAGGTGTCTGATGCGTCACTTGAATGGGTTACTGAGTTCAGATTGCGAACATCCCGTTCGAATAGGACTGACGAGCCCTTTATGCTGGAGGACTCGGTGGGGCCAGTTGATGAGGGGCAGTACGACGCGGATGAAGAGCATGAGGTATACATCAAAGCGGGACTCCTGGCGGCGATGTGCTTTCCGACAGCGAATTACACCCAACTGAGGCTTTGTACGGACGTTTTGAACTGGATGTTTCTCCTTGAGTGCCGGTTAGAAATATTGAATCACGCGGACGCGAGTAAGCTTCTTCAAGATATCATTTCGTCAGTGGAGAACGTAGGATGCTTGACAGACCCGAAATCAGACTTCGTGAAAGGACTCGAAAGGCGAGTAGATTGCAGACGCTTATTCTCATTGATCCTTGGACATGAATCTTCTGTGATCTAGCATCCTCGCTCGCCTCAAGCGTTCCCCGGAATCTCCATTCATCTTTGACAGATTCAAGAATAATCTCCAGTTATACCTCCCGTCCCTTGTTCAAAAACCTATGGCGTCCTCTGCGCAACATATTCCTAGCGTCAAAACCTACGTTACTCAACAACGCGAGCACGGCTGGCCCGCATTGCTTTTCATCCTGATTGAGTATTCGCAAGGCCTCAAGCTGTCACCGGATACCTGGAAGAAAACCCCGTCTCTGACTTCTATGAAAGAAGCAGCTGGAGATATTGTTCTATATGCTGCGGTGAGATCGTTCTGATTCTATTTCCTACTTCCGTTTTGCATCTGCTACTTACCATAGTAAAATCCATCACTTCTTAGGATATTTATGATCGTATCGGCCGCGTATCCCAATCTATCTATCCCAAGCAAACACACAACGCAGTTGCTCTCCTTGAGTATACACAGTCTCTCGACCTTCAGAGTGCTGTTGACAGCGTAGGTGAGCTCTGCGCCGCTCGCGTGCGCGAGCTGGCAAGATATCATCCGACTGTTCTCTCAAAATGCTCCAGCCCATCGCTAGCAGGAGCAGGCATCAAGGAAATTTTAAACACAGATATAGTGCTGTATGCGCAGGGGCTTGGTGACTGTGTGCGCGGTGTACTGCACTGGGCGTTTGAGACTGAACGATATTTCGGGCGCGACGCTGGGTTTGTGCGCATGACCCTGTCAGTCGAGATGACTGGCAGTGAACCAATAACAGCTTCCGAACTGTAATTCGTGAAGATAGTTGATTGTAGATTGCGGTTGTAAGTCTGTTCATATATTTAGTACTTGTCAACTAAAAAAAGTTGGAGTTGAAAAGATCAATTAAGATTGACGCGTTCCAATGTTGCACCTTTTAATTAACATAACTCTATAAGAGGGGAGAAATATAATGCGAATAAATAAGTAAAAAATGGGAAGAAGATGCAATATTCTGTGGCCAATTATAAAGATTCATAACAATTATTCCCTATCAAAAGACCTATCGAATGACCTCCGCGGTCGATCCCCTGCATCCCAGGATCTTTTCGGGCGTTCATCACTGCCCCACGATTTCTGCGTACGCTCACCGCCGCTCCAAGACCTTTGCGGTCGCTCTCCATCCCTCTTCGGACGCTCATCGGCAGTCCAAGATCGCTGTGACCGTTCGCCGCCATTCCAGGAGTTACTTAAACGACCCTCCGAGCTATAACCTGACCGTCTCTCGGAGTTATAATCTGACCGCCGGGGATTTCTGTCTCCGCCGGACCAGCTGCTTCCACCGCTCCTAGGAATTCTATCGCCAAAAGACTTTGGCCTCGGAATACCGACCTTTGCCAAGAAGCTCGCTGAAACGTACGGAGCCTCGGGCAGTCCGCACGCCTGAACGACCCATTCGCGGCACTTCTGGAGTATCTCGTCCTTCGAGATCCGCAGTGCTGTCCCCCTTCCGACGTAGTAGCCGAGCAACGCTGAGAACGTCTCCGACTTTATTTCATCGTCGGTCGACGACAGTGCGCGCTCTACTTCATCTTGTACAGCCTCCAGCCTCGATGCAACAGGACTTTTATACTCCGCCGCCCTTATTTGACGACCAGAGCGGTCGACAGTATGCCTTCCTGCAGGGAAGAAGGCAGAAGGGTTTTCGTCGTACTTCGATGCAAGCTCCGATAGCTCTTTTTCGATGGTCTCGGGCGAGATGTGCTTAATAGGAACGTCCGCAAGCTCATATTGAGCAAATCCAGCCTCCCACGGTAAGAGGACGATATCGCCACGTCCGACCATGCCGCCCATACGACCTGTACGACCGACGCGATGGATGTACTGTTCTCCGCTTTGAGGTACTCCAATTTGGATAACACGCGAGACATTAGGATAGTCAACGCCGCGCGCCGATACGTCTGAGGTAACAAGAATGCTTGATCCAGAACTATCTTTGCGGAACATGTCGGACGTCCTTACACGCTGGTCCATCGAACGCCTCGAATGCAGTTCATAAACCCTGGTCGATCTACCTGCAGGTAGCACTGCCTGTACGAGTCCTCGCAGGAGTGTCGCGTACAATATGGTCATCTTTGTTGTCGGCAAGAAAACTATTACCTTGGACTTCGTCGGGTTTGTGAGCTGGTCGTGAGCGATAAGGCGCAATGTGTGCGGAAGTTGATCCGCTGCCGAGGACAGTACTGTTTTATGTTGAGCGACATGCGCATGTACCGGAGATGTATCTTCCCCAACAGTGTTGATAAACGTGTTGTTACTACTCAACGTGTTCTGGACTACTTCCTGGATTGTCTTGTTGATAGTTGCAGAGAACACAAACGTCTGACGTTCAGGCGCTTTAGGAAGAACCTTAATGATAGCGTTGATATCCTCGCGGAAGCCCATATCCAACATAGTATCAGCTTCGTCCAGGATAAGCTAAAACAGAAGCATAAGTTTGAAGCAATCAATGGGAAAGGCAGACACGTACTATTTTTGTTCCCTTGAGTCCGTTCACAATCTCCGGAACTGAGTTTATCAAGTCACGAAGGCGACCAGTAGTTGAAACCACAATGTCCGGTCGGCCAGATAACCACTCCTTAATTTGCTTTCTTTTACTCGCCCCGCCAAAGAGCAAAAGAACGTTAAAATTGGAGTGTTGACTGGATAGTTTTTGGGCCTCGTTAGAGATCTGCTGAGCCAGCTCGCGCGTCGGACTAAGAATTAGCGTGCCAACATTGTGCTTGGCGTAAATCCGCCTCGCACGTTCCTCTAGTTCTCTATTCGCCGATATTCCCGCCTCGCGTAATGCCTGTTTGCCAGCTGCCTCAATAGCGTTGATACGAGATTCGATAGCCGGGACAAGGAATGCCAATGTTTTGCCAGTACCAGTTTTCGCCCTCACCATGAGGTCGCGCGGGGGTCCAGACGCCTTATCAGAGGTGTAAGGTTGAGCAATCCCGGGAAGCATTTCCAACACGCGTTCCTGTACAGGGGTCATGTTCGTGAGTTTCATCGGACGGGTGGTGATGGCGGCGAGTGTCGCGGTGGTGAGTTTGCCGTGCAGACTCGAGAAGGGAAGGCCTTTGGTTGCTGGAGGATCCGTAGTCTTTGCATCAGGTTCATCCAGTCCTAGCATACCATCGCCAGAGAAGTCAGTGTCCAGCTTACGAAGAGCCTCTGCACCGTTAAACCGCGGAAGACTCGTCGACAGCCATCGCGGATGGCCTGCAAGGACTTGAGCGACTAATTGTAGCAAGGCATAGTTAGAAACTCACAGGTTACAGCAACCCTTAAACCACATAGCCTGAGGGTCGGTGCGCGCAATGCACGCAAACCTTGAGAAAAAGTCGTCGCCATCGTCGCCGCTGCTTGAAAGGCGAGTGACAAGAAGAAATGTGTTCTAAATTTTGCGAGAAAATTATAGTCGTGAAAATTCGCACGCTATGATAATTTTTAGCGACCGCTAGTGACAGTGACGCGACGCCCCTACGTCACGGTAATGAGACGACTAAATACTAAATAATTCTAAGAGTCACAGTCACTGCGTTTTACGCTCGCCTACACAAATAATGTAGTGACACATAGCTACTCAGTTTGTGTGATAAATTGAGTAACACAATAAATTGTGTAGCCACATGAAGTAAACCTAGGTTAGACTAGACAAACTAATGTAGCTGAGGTGACACAAAGATCAGTGTAGACCAGTACTAGTAGCCTGAAGGTCATCGAATTTATCCACTATTACTTGGCTTTTCCAGCGTAACTCTGACGATAATTCAAATGTATTATTTATTTTTACTGTACCTCCCGGACGATTTCAAAAAGAAATTTGCTTTAGTTACTTTTGCTCTGTATAAATCTCCATGAGGCGGCCCAGGCGTATACTATTGTTCTTCGTCTACTTTTCCTGTAAGCTTACGGAATGGAATCAAAGACATCATCTGATTCGTGTTAGAAGTCCTACGACTGCGAAGCCACAACGTCGATAAAGATAAGTAGGATTTTGAATACCATAGGGGCTTCACAGCGCGAATGACATAACCCTTCGGTCCGAGCTGATCCGGGACGCTTTTCTCTAAAAACGAAACCGTACGCAGTCAAAAGCGTCGGTTACATCGATCCATTGCCTTTCATCTCCTCACATTCATGCTTTTGGTCATGAAGCAATCTTATTACAGCGCAGCACGACGGGCACGCATCATGTACGCGCCGTTGTCAACGGTTATCACAAACGACACATCTGCCAAGAAGAGACATAGGACAGCTGAGAATATATCTGATGAAACCATTCTCACAGGCGGGGCGTGTGTCCAGAAAGGGCGGGGCACGCAGCGATCTAGCTTCTAATATGTACATACAAANGGGGGGTTACCATAGAGGTAGCCTGGGACACCGCCATCTGTTAGTCTCTGTACAAAACGAGGAAATGACAAGGCGCAGCGCGCTCACCCTTTTTTCTTTTCTTCCATACGTACACGGCCAGCAGAGCCACCCCATATTTCAGGTTGCGCTGCGGCTAGTCCTATATTCATTCACACACCGTCCACCGGTAACAGGTGCTCTCAATAGGCAGCCCAGCCCCCCTCCCGTACATTCTCCACCGTACTACCCAACTCCTATTTGTGATGTGGCCCGCTGAAAGGAGTGTCTGTCGATGCATCTCCGCCGTAGTGGTAGTGTTAGTTCTCAAAGCATCTGCAATCGACGCGCCGGCGCAACTTCATGCATCTCGAGGAATCCACTCCGCGAGCAAGGCGTGTGCTTTGCTGCATAAGAGTTTCCCGCAGCTTGTTTCGTTTCCAGGCGAGTGGTCCCCAGTCTTGGCACCGCACTGGGGTGCTATCCTTGGCTTCATAGCTGAAAGAAATTAATGATAGGCACGGAGCAGTTTGTCGACGATATTGAGCACTGGGCAGTAACAAGCGAGCAGAATGCGACCTGTTCGATAGAACCACAGAGTACGTCCGACGTCAGCTCTATAGTAAGTGACCATCAATACCCTGCCGTCACTCGGAAGTAGCTAAAGAACGTTNGGGGGGGACAAGCTGAAGGTGATTGGTAGACCAGATATACGCGCTCCGTTTGCAGTAAGTCATCAGCCAACCATGTAGAGTACATACCGTGTTTTGAACGAGTATGCATGGTTCTGTGCGGCGCTGCGGTGCAATTTTAGGTCAAGTCAGGAGGACACGCGTACAACCTTGGCCACAGTTCGACACCCGGTGTGCAGATTTCGCTAGGGCAGTTCACAGATCTAACATACGACGAAGAGCAGAATACGGTGTCCATTGGCGTGGGTTTGACGTGGGACCAGGTATACGAGAAACTAGAACCGCTGGGAGTTATGGTCACTGGTGGCCGAATCGGTGGTGTTGGTACGTAGGACGCTTTTTCTTTAATTCTAATTTTCTTTTGAATTTATAGTGACCACAACGAATGGTAATATTTTAGGAGTCGGAGGGTTGAGCTTGGGTNGGGGGGTATTCATGGAAAACAAACCAGTACGGACTCACGATTGATACGATTGTTGGACACGAGCTCGTGCTGCCTTCGGGGCAAGAAGTGAATGTCACGAACACGTCACACCCCGACCTCTTCTTTGCTCTTAAAGTAAGGTTTTATAATATTATATTGATCTTATCATAAATCCCTTGCGCCAATTTTGTACAGGGAGGCCTTAATAATTTCGGGATCGTTACTCAAATCACTTTCGAGGCGCATCCTCAGACACTCGTCTATGTGAGACTTCTGATTTATTTGAACTTTGGGAGCCAAAGTACTAACCAAGATGCAATATCCGAGTCAGGGCGGCTCACTCTTATATACCTCAGATAATATAGAGCAGGTGAACACCGCAGTGAGCGACTTTTCGCTCAACAACACAGACCCGAAAGCCCAGATGATTGTAACATATGCGTCCATCGCCGATCAAGTCAGTAAATCTCAGTAATACTACTCATGACTTGTTGAAGCTAAGGACGCTTAGCCCGGCTAGTTTATAGCCAATGTTTTCCCGTTCTACGATGGTCCTACGCCCCCAGCGGGAATATTTGACCCTTTCCTGGCTATACCTGCCATGACATCGGAGGTCAAGACGCGGACGTTTACAGACTTCATGACAACCTTTGGACAAGGCGATCTTGGTATTGGCCCGTTCGGGTGAGTGTGTTCACCAAAGTTATGTTCCAATGCACATACTCATAATGAATTGGAAGAATTGCACAGCACGACGTTCCGGTAACTCACTATACGAAGCCACTGCTCGACGACATGGTAACGCAGGTCCAAACTTTTGGAGCACGGCTGACGGCACAAAACAACGGGTCGAAAATCCTCGTCGCCATCTCCCCCGAGCCGTTCTTAAATCCGTTCTCGCACTCTCGTGGGGGAGCGTACCCGCATCCACCTGGTCGACAGATTACTCCTGCTTCACCTTTCATCGCATACCAAGCAGATCCTACCCTCCCCCTCGGTAAAGCACCTTTCCTTTATCCCTACTGACAGACAAGGCTGACCATAGATCTCCATCAGGTACGCAAAGCGCTCGCCACGCCGCGTTCGTCACCGAGATAAAAAACTTCACGCATATAATCCAGGCCCGAGCGGTCTCGGAAGGGTTAAGTCGCTGGGACGATATTCTGTACCCCAACTATGCCCTCTTCGACACGCCGCTCGCGCTGTTATACGGCTCGAACCTGCCACGGCTCCAAGCGCTCGCAGCAGAATACGATCCAGACAAAGTAATGACCCTGACCGGTGGATTCAAACTCGAAAGTTGAAATCGTCTCCTACGTATGCAAGTAATTTAGTATTATATATACTAGTCAGTACACGAGGTTCTGTAAGTTTTGTACATTTTTGGAAATTATTACTTACACATGGCATTGAGAATTTCTTGGTGACGATTTTCTCTTCGTAGCCACGTCAAATATTACACACTTCTATTTATTTCTTATTTTCGGTGTACATTGGATTCATTTACGGTCTTCAGCTTTTGCTGCGGCTCTACGTTATTTGCTTATTTGTTTATATGCATTTTTCCCCATTTGACCGGCAAGCAGAGACTAGTGAACTAGCTGAAGCCACAGACGAAGGAAGAAAAGATGTATAGTTGAGGTTACCGGATGTTAGAGCTAACCTGACCGTAATACTCTTCTACTCTAAATGAACCCCCTCCCCCTTTTTTAATTTCTTGATCAAGTCTCCCGCTCTTTTTCCCATAAGCATATACACAAGATCCGAGTCCACCTTTAGCCTTCAGTGATTGGCTCGGCGGGAGCAGCCACAACGTATTTCATCCATCGTCTCTTGATTTACTACACCATTCGAAAGGTTGGTCGACAACTTTTAACTAGTTCTAGAGAAATACATGCTGGTGCGTCTGAGAATGTTGAAATCCCCAGAGCTATGCTTTATACTACTATACATACGTTTATTGTTGAAAATGTGATTGAGAAAATGACCAAGAAATGAAAAGGAGTGAAGGCAATCCGACCATCATAGAAGATACTCAGCAACACAATCCAATACAATCAATCGTCCTCCTCGATGCCTGCAGGACGCACGAGGTTCAGCACGTTAACACCAGGAAGAGGCCACCGGCGCGCGAACGCGCGCACCTCCACACGGAGTGCATGCACCTCCACGCTCTTCTCAGCGACGCGCACGAAGTCCTTGAGGAGCTTCGATCCAGCCTCCTTTTGTAACTTAAGTGACAGCTGCACGGTGCGGTGCAAGAGACCCGCGACGGTCTTGTGGTCCTCTTCCGTCATGTTACGCGATGTGAGTGCGGATGTACCGAGGCGGATGCCGCCGGGCGCCTGGGCGGACTCTGCAAAAGGTATTGTCAATGAAAGAGAGCAGAAGAATGATAAAGGAAGGGCCGCACTGTCGCCATGAACCGCGTTCTCTGCAATTTAAATTTAAAGTCTATAAGTGGCATCTCTAAGGTGCGGTGAGTAAAAATAAGTACGTACTGTTGATGGTGATGCCAACGAGGTCACAGATCTTCTCGACCTTGCTGCCGGTGACACCGCTCGGGCGAAGATCCCAGAGGACGAGGTGGTTATCAGTACCGTTTGTCTGAATTTTGTGGCCGTAGTTGACAAGCTCCGTAGCAAGGGTCTGTGCGTTTGAGATAACCTGCTTGGCGTATGCCTGCCAAGTCGGTGAGCAAGCCTGCTTGAGCGCAGTCGCGATGCCGGCAATTGTGTTGTTGTGCGGGCCGCCCTGGCACGCCGGGAAAACAGACTCGTTGACACGCTTCTCGAGATCTTCCGCGTTCTTGAGGTCCTTGCGGAAGAAGATAAGACCCGCGCGCGGGCCACGTAGTGTTTTATGCGTCGTCGTCGTCACAACATCGCAGTGTTCGAATGGGTCCGCGAGCACCTGAGCGGCGACAAGCCCGCTCGTGTGCGCGATATCGGCCATAAGGAACGCGCCGTGCTCATTCGCGGTTGCGCGCAGCGATGCATAGTCCCAGTCACGCGGATACGCCGACGCACCACAGATTATGAGCCGAGGCTTGAAGAGGCGTGCCTGCTCAGCAAGTTTTGTGTAATCAATCAGATGCGATGCGGGATCCAACCCGTACGGGAACGATTGGAAGTAGATTGACGACGCAGTAATCTTCTTTTTAGCGGTCTGTATAAAACAGATATGAGTAGCCGTAGAATTAGGAATAAACGAAAGGCAGAGTCGTACATAATAGCCATGTGTGAGATGGCCGCCGTCTGGAAGGCCAAGACCCATGAGACGATCCTGAGGCTGAATGAGCGCCGTGAGTGCAGCGAAGCTATCAGATAGGGAGGCCGTTAGCTAAGAATTGATCTTATCAAAAAATACAGTCCCACTCCATCGGAAGTTACATGTGCACGTAAAATCCTCTGCAATCCAATATGAAACATGACATACTTGGCTGTGCTACCAGAGTACGGCTGCACGTTGACACCCCATTTAGTCGGATCAAGATGGAAGGCCTCGAGGGCACGCTTTCGACAGAGCTCCTCGAGCTCATCGATCCATTCGTTACCGCCATAGTAGCGCGCGCTGGGGAGACCTTCAGAGTACTTGTTGGTAAGTATGGAGCCATTGGCCTCCATAGTAGCTCGGCTCGTCAAGTTCTATGTCTATTGTCAGCAACTAGCCAAAATTAATATTGTGTAGAGCTCACCTCGGACGCAATGAGCTCGAGACCTGACCACTGGCGCCATGTCTCCTTGTCAATGATGTTCTGCACGTCCGGATCTAATTCAGCGAGCGGCTTGTACAAGTCCTTGTTCTGGCTTAGACGTAAGTTGAAAGCTCAAAGTAAAATAACAAAAATGCAACTTGCATAGTCGGGAATCGTTGCCATCGTTCTGCGCAGTGTTGGGAGGGTAGTACGAAGTGATCGAGAAAAAAGCTTGAACATCGTGCTAAATGGAAGATCGTCNAAAAAAATTGAGTCACTTTTAGACCGGCTAAAGCCGACGCATTTCCGTAGCATGCCTCCGAGTCGAAGACTGAACAAGCTTTTGCTTTATTTGTAAAGAAGCTGTNAAAAAAACGATGGTCATTACTGTTTCAGCTCTAGACTACTGGTAAAACACGACCACCATGCCAGTGATTTCAGTTTCAGGCAGTAAGGCAAAACAGATTCGGAAGTACCTAATGTCTAATGACTCGCTAGCCTGAGCAGTAAGCATTGCATACATATTCTAGACTCTAGAGGTTTTATTCTCAATTCTTTGCGACAATGCCAGCGACTCCATGGGAACTTTTTTTTTTTTTTGCGAAAGTGACCAGTAGAACGTACAGATTAAGGAAAGTAATTTGAGGAGGATGAAATTCTATGCCACCCGAAAATCTAGTTAGGATAAAGCGAATCAGCAGTCAATTTGCGTATCATCGCTGCCCTCCAACTGGATGAATCCTATGTTTTGCAGGCATCTTCGTAAAATAAAAAACATTATAAATGAGTAAGCGTGTTTCTTGAGAAATTTATAGATCTCTAACCGGTAGTCTTTAATTGAGATCCCTCGCATGTCTTTGATCACCCAAGAGCCCCATGGTTCATCGTGTTGAGGATTCACAATTTCGACGAACTCAACTACTGCCGGAGGGAGGTCAGTCTCCTCAAACCCAGGTTCGGGGACCCAATTTAGATAAGAATAGCGTAAGTCTGTCTCAATGCGCGTTACTGTAGTAGAAAATTTGATAATTAGAAGCTTAAAATGTTAGATAAAAGATACGTGCTTAATATGAGTTTGCTCAAAGGTACACCCGGGTGCGCGTGCCTGTATTGTTGATAGTACAGTTTCGGTAGTTCGTCGATAAGGAAAGCCCATCCGACTTTTGTCCTCGCTATTCCTTCACAAAAGGTCATTGTTCGCACTTGAGCACATGTTGGATCGAAGAATCGATGCCTGAAATTAGAGGAAGTTAATATGTAAAAGGCATGGAAAAAATGACGAAGAAAACCTACCTAGCCATCCCTGTGTCATCCGCGGCACCCTCAACATGATCTCCGGAGGACTTCAATGCTCTTCCGGGATGAGCATACAGCTCGAAATGAATCAGATGGCGAACGTTATCCACCAGCACAAATTCGCCATCATCGTCCATATATCCGACGTCCAATAGTTTCACTGGTAAGAGTTTATTCGGCCGGTAACAATACGCCACACGCCCCTCCTTGACTTCCAGAATTGCTTTCCGGATGGATTGGTAGGTAAGGCCGCCTTTTCTTTGGTCGAGGGCATCGAGCATATTTACAAATGTATCGAGTTGCTTGGCGATGCTGGCAATCGACGGTTGGGTGTAGTCGATGAACGTCTGCAACATGCGCAGATGACTGGCAGAGCGTCCTTCCACCATAGCATTTGTCCCTAGAATGGCATGCATGAATATAAATTAGATATAAGCTAATGAGACAGCCATTCTCACAGTTCCAGTCTGTGTAGTCAACTTCCTTTGGGCCGTAAACAAACTTCGAAATTAGAGAACATCAGTATCGTCTATGGCGGACTCGTATTCTCCAGGAAAGTGCGCAAACCTCGGTAACCATATGCCACAAGGCGTCTTTCATCCACGGGACTTGACTGTCGGGGTCGATCAAAGGCTCATATTGCAACTCATTAATCAGCAAATTATGCCCAACGATGAGACGCCCATCACTGGAGATAACTGTGTTTGAAGTCTGGTAGACCGACAATTCCAGTCAGCTAATATGCACTTACCACGTAGACGATCCATATTGACTTACCTTCAGGCATTCTTGCAGCTCTCGTTTACATACTTTTCGACATGTTCGCAGGAATTCCATCCCAGACTGTACGTATAGAATTAGCATATGAGCGATCGCAGACCTGTAGGTAAACCACCGTACAGCAAGCCCTTGGAGCTGAGAAAGTAGAATGATGAATATACAAACCCACTGCAGATAATAACAAGTCACATACCAGCTTTGCTATTGAGACAACGCTGGCAATATCTCCTTGGTCGAGTTGAATAACCCGATAGGTCTGTATGTTATCGTAGCTGTCTATTTACATCGTAAGTCTAATGTTGAAAGAGATCAAAAGCGCGTCTCGGCTAACAGTCGTTGAAAACGATAAACTTGGGATCAGGGCCGTTACGCTCAGTGGACGTATATCCCATTAGGCGATGTACATTCGGATGACTTGAGCAGGAGGTTCAGATCGACGGATTTCAGGAATAAGAAATTGCGACATGCTCACAAGAGACTTCTCCAAGCATTCACGTCACGATGGAACCCCTGAGCACGCTGAAATGAAATCAATAAACGAAAAGGACTCAAGGATTAGATACACACCTTTCGTACTTCCGAAGTGTTAGCTGGTTCATCGCCACATCGGTAGACTTTAATGACTACATTGACCTTCCCTTCTTCTCCTCGGAGCTCTCCTTTGTAAATGCAGCTACCATCAGTCCAAACTTGTCGCAAAGGAATGACCTGACGAGGAGTCACAACGAATGGCTAAACAGAAATGATGGTAGGTTCGTTATGAATGTACGTAGATTCACTACGAGGTAGAGAACCTACATTGTCTTGGTCTTGTCGAGCCTTGACAAGTGTGTCTATCCGATCATTGAGGGTTCCAAGTCCATATTCAACCCCTTGCTGAGTTGCCCCAGTGATGGCTTGGATTGTGTTCAAGCCTGTATTCATCCGTTGTGCTGCTCCTTCAAAAGCCTCAGAGTTGATAGTATCTGAACGCAAGGTCTTTTGTATGCTGATAAGTGACGTTATCTGAAGAAATGGTAGATAAAAATTCGATCCGATGGCGGATATAAACTAAATTGGCTCACGTTGAATATCGTATAACATTGCTGAATTCTTTTGTTGTATATTGCAATATTGTCTTTTATTTCCTGCATTCGCCAG
Source organism: Phellinidium pouzarii (assembly GCA_004802695.1). Classification (NCBI taxonomy): domain Eukaryota; kingdom Fungi; phylum Basidiomycota; class Agaricomycetes; order Hymenochaetales; family Hymenochaetaceae; genus Phellinidium; species Phellinidium pouzarii. The sequence goes on from SGPK01000122.1 coordinate 33,400, forward strand.
AAGAATCCAAAGCGCTTCAACTTCCGATAAGTCTTCAAGAAGTTCAGAATGTCCGTGAGGCTACTATAAAAGTAGAACAAAAAGTTTAATGGCGATCAATAAGGGTGTGCAATGCTTCTTGACTTCATTTGCCAATATGCACGAACCTTAATAAATTATCGATTTTCCAAGCTAGATCTTCGGAGAGGCTCGAGTCTGAGGAGCACTCAGTGCAGACTGCTAGAACAAGTTCTGCTGCGCGGGTTGCAAGATCATTGTAGTCCTCTTTCAGCTTTTCGATTGTCTGCGACATGAATGCGTTTGTGGAGGCCGCCTAGAGTATGCGGCAGTCTCACCTGAACAGTATTGAGTATGATGGAAGCGACGCCACAAACGACCTTCAAAGGCTGTAGGGGAGTAGTATTGCTGACAGCATCTAACAGCTGTAGGAGTCCGGAGGTAGTGTTGAGCACATTCTTTGTACGTTCTGAGCAATTTCTAGACATTCTAGACATAGTGACAACGAATAACAAGTGAGAGCGGGTATGGATAATTAAACACGTCTCTCAGAAATTTATAGATGAAAAATAGACTCATGACAATGATCATGCCGTTGTCGATATCAAAGCAAATGTGCACGCCAACTAGTACAGTTCGATATCTCGAGGAAACACCCCATACCCTCGCAAAACGCCTAACTCAAGGAAAGAAAGTTGTTGTTTCATTTTCAAAAGACCGCAGCTGAGATCCGTACCTTGATTCCATGCATTGCTAGCAGCCTAGTTTAGCAAGCACCCATGTGCCTAGGACTAAACGCCCTGCAAAGATCTTCGTAGCCATGGTAAATTTTGAAAAGATGTAGGACTTGGCCTGCTCGGAGACAATAGAAAGTGATCGGACAAACGTGTTGCGGTCGCTGATGATGGATAGTATAACACGTTTTTCCATCCGAAAAGAAGATGTTATTTAGAGAAAGTAAGCAGTGCTTCTTGTTGTTCAATTTCTTACCATTCGAGAAGTTGAAATTAGCGTCAAAGGCAAACTTGAACATCTTCACGCATGTGAGTGGGTTGTAATTGTAAAGTTCGTTGCAGTGCGTTCAAGAACTTCGAAAGATAATAAAAATAATAAAATTCAATATGAGCCATAACATTTATACGATCACCTTAGGGGCCATATATTCGTTGAGCTCACTCTCACCCATGGCGGATTGCAATATTCATGCAGTCTCAATATAAAACGCTAGGTAGCCTCTGAAATTATTTCACCGCCTTTGCCTGCCAGTACACGAGGACACCACCATGGGCGCCGGTCAAGTTGTCACAAGAGTTCTGATTCGGCGTGATCTGTACCTGGAGCTAGTAAAGTAACTTTGATATCGCGATCAAATTTCAAGCCCTGTGCATTTGCATTTTGAAGAAAAGATCTTCAAAGTCATTCTTCCAATCTAGTTTGATCTTTGCATCCTTGCTAACTTTCTCGTGGGGGGCGCCTAGGCACTTTCAGACTGCCCTGCCGTCCTGCCGTCCTGCCGAAATGGAGGCGGGTGTGATATGCGTATGTAATGTAACATCTTTGTCACGCGTAACGACTATACTTAGGTAACACACTACCTATCTTAATGTGGCTGTGTTGATGGACGTTGTATTTTAATTATTATAAGGTGTTTTAATTAACGATAATGTTATATTATTACATAATATTAAAGAGTGTGACACGCATCATAAAATCTAATCGTGGTTTAAAAATGCGTCCATGTCTATCGTCTCAGCTCAGTGATTATCAGCGCCTCACTTTCTAATCGATGTTGTCTGCTAGTGAAAAGCGTCGTGTAGTCTCTGGTAACTACTCCGAGCCGGATCGAAAGTATGGGGTTTCACGGATTGTATTTGAAGGACGAGACGTTGACCATTGGATACATCATGATCCCAATTCTCGTTCTGCTTTTGAGCGACCTGGTTACTTTCTGCATTAAAAATTACTCCGCCGTGCTCTATGAATTAAACCCAGCTTTGTGCGATGTGAATGTGTGTGCTCAGCGCCTAAGGGCCATGACCGCGCCTGAATTCAGTGGTACTGTTCGTAAATGCCTTTGGTCGTAATACCACACCATCAGCTGTGATCGCGCAATTTCTCAAATTGGGTCCGTTCAGTCGCTTCTGCTATGACATTCATCTCATCTTTAGTTTTCCAGACTTCTTCAAGGNTTTTTTACTGAAAATCCGCCTATAGATCTCTCCGTTTCAAACTACGAATCTTATAAAGGTTAGTCTGTATTATTCTACGCCCGTGGACTGCTGACAACGACACATGGACAGCGACAATCGAATCTTGGGAGGAGACATACATAGGAGAAGCACATAAAGAATTGCGAGAATACATGCGAAAACATATGGAAGAATCAAAAAAGGGCGAGACTGAGAACTACGCACGATACACTACAGTTCTTCAATCATTCGGTATGGGCAAGTCTAGAATGATTGATAAACTTGCCAAGATCGAATTCGTTGTACCTCTCTGTCTGCGCTTCTCAGATCAAGGTTCTGTTCATCATTTCCTCTCAGTCATGATGTAATACTTACACATCGCTTGTACAGGATTTCCTCCCCCAGATGTCAATGTACGCGATTACCTCACAAGTAGATGCGATGAGCCTACGGCGAATTCCCGTTCCATTGCATTTCTTGGGGCCCTTATGGATCATTAGCAGGCTTGGGTGCAGGATCGTTGCGAAGGCACAACGTATGAGAAGGCAGCTATGAAGTTTCGCGAATTCATGGCTTGTGGCCAGTCTGCAGAGAGACACGGAGAAGGAAGGATCGCTTTTTACGATGCGGTGATCGAGACAGCAAACAAGCATTTGAACGAACTAAAGGAAATCAGGGCCGAAGAGTTGCCGCAACCGTCTGTAACTAGTATGCACTCGACGAATACACGAACACCGCCTCCAACTGAACAGGATGAGTCTCTTCTAGCTTCCCCAAAGTACAGATTCGGTCCTAATGATGAAGGTATGGCTTCTTGCGACGCTTTGCTCTAGTATTTCGTATTGAATTTGTCCCGTAGATTATTCGCTGGCAGATAGAGCAGATGCGTTCGGTTATGTCCTGACCCTTCTGACCCCGGACTGTGAAACAGGGCCATATGCTGTTTTGGCCTTCGATGAAGCTCATGTCCTAAACGGGCATCTCAGTATTACTGGCAGCGTCGACATAAAACGGTCGCCGCCTACCTTTTTTACCTCTTTACGACGGGGTCTGCGAAATATGATCTCGGCGGATGTATTCTCACTGTTCTTATCGACTACGGGCAGTGCTTTTCAGTTCACTCCTCCCAAACTGCAGGAAAGTTCGAGTCGCATACAAGCAGAGGAATTTACTCTTATTCAACCATTCTCCGACATTGGGTTCGATCAACTCGCGGAGAAAGTTGTGGAGAACGAGAAAAACATTGAATATTTGACAAGCGTCGATTTCATAGTTAAACTAGGGCCGACAAATGTACGTTCTCAATTATGTCAAACATGTGCTACTCTGACTATATTTACTAGCTGGGCCACACGCTATAAGTATGGCAGCAATGTCGTCCAAGCATTCATCACTCAATTTGCTATTGAGAAACTTCTGCGCCATATATGGAACGCCAGCAAGGAACTGGAAGCGGGTGAAAAACTGGCTTGTCTTGCTGTTCGTCTGGCTCTCAAATTCAACCCTTATACGGCAGAGTCTGTCAAGAGAGAGTTGAAGTATATTGAAAACCATCTTCGGGTCTGTATGGATGTCAGCAAATATTTCGAGAGCATAAAGAGTATAGTCGCATCGGAGCCTATTCTTGCGGAGGCAGCTCGAAAGGCCATGAAGGAATCGGTGAACTTTACTGCTGCGTTCACATTGCAACAGGAATTTACACGGCCCGACATCGAGCGGGGCGCTCGTGGAGAAGTCGTTGTACAGCTTTTGTTGCTTCTCGCTTCGACGCTTCGAGTACTCTAGGCAAACCGTACAAGGTCGTCGACTTCTTAGACAACCTCCTGCATTCTGAGAGTCCTAGTGATTCGGGAGTCAAAATAGACTCGTTTAAAGAAGCACTTCCGTCTTGTGTCCATCCCCAATCCGAACACTTCAAGACGAAAACATTATATGTGGCATTCGAAAAAGCAGTAATGACGTTTAGTCATTTCGTGAAAGTAGACAATTTCAGGTGTATCAACAGAAGGTTCCTATAGAGATTAATGGCGCGTGGAGCGGGCGTTATTTGTGCCAATAGCCAGTCAGGTGTGGACGACCTACTTTTGTATTGCTACCGCGACAAGAATCTAGGACGAGACAATATCGGTGTGATTGAATTCCAGATGAAGAACGACATGCAATATGGGAAGACTATTCATCCGTATCTGTTCGACGCGATGGACCCTTTCCACATTGGTGTATTCGATGATGAATGTGATGAACTGCCTGACGGACCGATGCCCGTCATACGCATCGTCGCCGCGCTGGCATCCAAGGAAATTTCATAAAGAATTTCCAGTTCGACGACATTATGAACACGAAATCAACAGTGACAGTGAAGAAAACGTTTGTGCGGTCTCGTCAATGTACGGCGTATGACTTATACATTGGAGGCCTACACAATATTTGGAAACCAATAACGTCGCAAGAGCAACAACATTTTGTACAATTGTTGGACGCTTCAGGGTCATGGTCGGATATGTACAGATGTCCAACCAAAAGCGCGATGCGCATTCGGATGTCACAGGCTCCTGGCGTGGGTGAAGAGCTCGCTCATTGGTCTAATTGGTCCTACTCTCCAGATGATGAAAAAGAAGCGAAGGAAGGAAAGTAAAATGATGGCTTTGTGTAATTGCTTGTCGATGTTTTTGGTATATCCGCTGTGTTCGTTTTGTTTGCTTTCCGTGTTATGCTCTGAATTCAAGCATATAAAATCTGTGTACTTTTGATAGTCTTCAATATAACTGTTTAATATATGCAACTTGAAGCTGAAAAGTATCGGACATCGTATCAGTTGGTCTTAGGAGATTCACTTCAAGAAACCAGATGTACGGCCTTTCCCAGTAAGTATGTACAATCCATCTCAGGTCATAACAACATTTTGTGTGATTTGATGATCGTGCTTTGTCTGGCTTNAAAAAAAGCACAAATTGTCGAAGACAGGAGTAGATAATAAGTCGTACAATCAAAGTGATAATTACGCGTTCAGATACGAGTATCAGCCGATCTGACCGCTACGTCTTCTTTTGCGCCGACAGGCGCCTGGCGTCGACGGCGATCTTTCCCTTCGTCTCTACTCCTTGACGACGCAGCATCATCAACAGTGCTCGTAGAACTAAGTCCGGAGCCGGCGCTGCTGGCCGTCGTTGTATTCTTCATGGATTTATCCTTCTCTTTCCTAAAGCACAAGAATTGTATCTGTGTCGCGCGACGTGTGTCCGCAAGCGTCTTCTTCACGCCTTCGAGTTGGCTCTTCATATCATCGCCCGACCGCCGCACGTAGGCTTGTGAGATCTTGTTGTATACCTCCGATAGCTTTTTCTCAGCAATAGTAGTCACGAAGCGCGAGGCAGTTTGGTGGAAGAATTCGATTTCAAGGGTTGCCTGGTACCGAAATAACGATGCAATTTGCGAAAAGGACCAAAGGCTGCTGATGAGCTATGGTTGTATTCCCACATGCTGAAGAAGACTTACCCGCAACATGCCTCCCATGCCAAACTTTTTCACCTTTTGGAAGCAGCGTAGCGCCTCCTCGGCGACCTCTTCGACAAGCGCATTAAGCGTGCGTCCCAAGAGGATTTTAGAAACGCCGGATACATGATTATGGACGTGGACAAGGAACATGAGAATCTCAAACATGTATGGTCGAATTTCTGCAGGGATAATAAATGACGTCACAAAAAAAAACCTTGGCAGGCAGAATGCCTGCATACCTGTTGGTCTTGGGGATTCGTACCAATCCATAGCAGGATCGAGTACACCCTTTCGGACTATAGCGCTGACTGTCGTGGACTTCGGTTTCACATATCCATCAAATAGACTGTGGTCAAGCTCTTCAACGACCTGAGATAAGGTCTGCAAAAGATACGATGAGAGCGGAATACTGGCTGATAGATGCCATACCTACTGTTTTGTCGCTATCTATGTTTGTTCCAAATGCACGCTCCAGCTGAGAAATCATGCTCGGTATGAGAGACATTTTTAGATGCCCAAAGTTCGAGACCACGAGAAGGAGACGCGTTTCCTAAACAGGATAATGCTTTCATTTTACATTCTAAACTAGAGAGACACATCATACGCACGGGATTTGCAAGATCCATCAGCTCTGTTCTACTTCCAAATGCTTCCGCACTTGCCGCAAGCTTATGGTATTCTGACTCTTCAGAGGCCAGAAGCACCAGCCCATCAAGGAAAGCATATAGTGAATCCAGGAACGACTTCGTGATCTTCGCAGTAAAATTCACAGCGATGCGGTGCTGACGGGTCACCTTCGCTGCAGAGATGTTAAAATCGATTCCTCCTGCAATTTTGAACGCTTCCGTGGTAAGATGCCGCTGGAAAGTCTGCATTTGGTTAAGATATTGAGTCGTCGATTCGTGGGCAGAGTCGGGCGTCCATGTCTCAAGATGGTGAAAAATATTAATGTCTAAATAAAAGTGAGAACGAGTATCTGTAAAAATAGTTGATCAAGCGACGAGATATACCTCTTAGCCAAACATTCGTCAGCGCCCCTTCAAAGCGCCAACGTGCACTTTCGAGGAGGCCCTTTAAACCCGCATTTGCATCCGTCGATACATCCATGAGGATAACCTCGCTTACGCACTCTTGTAGCTCCGCAAGAATACGCGTGAGGTAATAGGCGGTAGTAAGTGCATGCGCACGTTGCGGGACGAATGGCGGAAACGTTATGGTCGTAGCTCCGTTCGGGCCATCCACAAGCGTAGGAGAAGACACAGCCATATCGGACAAAGTGAAAAACTGCGAAAGAAGCGAGATGTACAGACGGATGACATCAGACGCCATTGAACGGCATTGTGTGGGACTCCGTCGTTGGCCTTTGTCGGAACTCTGTAAAAGTCATAGTTAGCATTATTTCATTCTCAATTGGACAGGAGACAATCGAACCTTCTTGAATTTCCCATCCATGTAGCCTTTGGCTATTTTCCAGAAACTCGGCAGAGAGGAAAGCATGATCTCGGATATTTCTTTAACTAAGTCTACCACAGCTTGCCAGATTTCACATCCAACCGCTTGCGCTACCAACGAGTTTAAGAATAAGAACAGTTCAAATATGGGAAAACTCACCGATTACAGACTCGGGCTGTTTCGAGTCGAGCGACGCGATGCCCGCGCGCAATTGTGGCACCACAGCATGGACTATTGCATCCGCATCAAGCGCATTCGGTTCCATCCTTTGCTTCACATCTTGCTTGCTAATAAGTAATCGATCCGATTATCAGATGGTAGAAGAGCACGAACCTTCAACATGGCCACGCGCAGTCTTGTACGTCTCGTTAAGCTTCTCCATGATGTGCTTGTGTTGCGAGTCGAAATACACCCACGTAGGGTCGTCGGAAGTGCTAAGCTCGAGCAGTATTCTTACGAAATAGGAGTCAATTTATTTGTTCCACCCATTTTGTTTTATTTTTGACTACACTTACTCGATAGTCTTCTCTTGCTCTTCCACAGAGCGCGTAGGATCCCTCAACTGTGCAAGCAAGACATTCTTCATCTCGCCCATAACCCGCTCCACAGCACTCCAGACTTTATCAAGTATACGCCTCTGCTGCGCATCGACATTCGACGTAGACGCTCCAGAACTGCTTTGATCATTTGATCGTGATGAGACAGGGAGCAGCTGTTCCGACCGCGATTCCAGCATAAATTTTCCCTTCTTATAATCTCGCAGAGTTGCTTCGTATTTACCCTTACAAAGACATTAGGACTGATACTATCGAGAGTCGAGGACGATTGGAGAGACATACCGCTTCGATGGACTCCATAAGCGATCCCGGAAGATTGAAGAAAAATTTAGAACGCTCAAAGACACCAAGAGTTGAGCGTAGCTTCTGCGCCTTCGCGGCATTCTCTAGAACGGGTAAGAACACCTGATCGGCCTTTTGCGCAGAAGCTGGAGAAAGGCAATAACGGTTTCGACGTGAGCATCATATCGAGGAAGTGAACTTAAAATGCCTACTCACTCTTTAACTGTTCTCTCACTGTCTTCGTTGCAAAGTCTGTTGAGTCCGCAAGTAGTCCTTCACGCATTTCGGCATATATCGCTATAGGTTTCGAAAGATGCATGGGTTTTGGTGTGTTTCCTGCCTTGAACAGATCTGCTCACCGTCTGTTGAAGCCTTGACTGCTACGAAACGATCGAAGTTCTCTTCGACGAGTACACGAATAGCCTCTGAGCGTGCATCAAGGTTTGAGCGAAGATGCGTGATGCCGGCCGCGAGGTCTTGATATGTTGCATTGGGATGTGCAACAGATAGAAAAAGTTTCGGGTCGAACGACTTCGAGGAAATGAGGATCTGGGCCTCTTGTAAATCGCGTTAGCCAGCACACAGAAGAAAGCGAGAGAAAACACACTCAAAGTCATATCCATGTCTGACATACTTCATAGCAGTTAGAATAGACGGCCTAAACAGGCTCGCGAACGTACTCAATACGGCGACCTAAACCCAGCGGGTCTTCCTCTGCAATATTGCTCCCCGTTCCCGAGGCTGACGTCAATGCGCCGGCCACGGATCCCGTCAGCTCATGGTCGACCTCCTCCCACTGTCTGTTCGTACTTTGGAGTCGATACGGTGCACGGTAGAAGGGGTTGCAGACACGCACTTTGGCGACAGCGTTGATACACGGTACTTGTTCAATAGGGCTGCTTCATCTATGGCAAATCCAGAGTTGCGAGGCATATTCACTTCGAGGCGAGGTGAGGAAATACGCATTCATTCACGTATTGACAGTGCTACTATTGTCACAGACTGTCACAATGTCACAGACATGTCGCATCAACAAGTTTTCAACTCCCAGTTACCAGCACCTCGCTTTCTATTTCTAGTCGATGTCGTCCGCGAGTGAAAAGCGCCCTGCATGCTCTGGTAATTATCCCGAGCCGGATCCAAAGAGACTGCGTATGGGGCCGAGAGAAGAAGCTATGCACAATTTCGTTCATCAACACGGATTCTTTAAGTCTATTCAGAGGTTTTGCGGTTTCTATTTGCAAGAAATGGATGAAGAAGCGACAACAATCTACCAGTTGTGCCTCGCTATGGTTTTGAAGGACCTGGTTTCTTTCTGCGTCAAAAAATACTCTATGCACGGCGAATTAGACAAGGCTTTGTGCGATACGAAAGTGTGTCTTCAACGCCTAGAAGCTTTGTCTGCGACAGATTTCAAGCACTTGGCAGCACTGTTCGTAGAATCCTTCGGTCCTAATACCACACCATCAGCTGCGATCGTGGAATTTCTTACTCTGGGTCCGTTCAGTCGCTTCTGCCATGTCATTAATCTCATATCAAATTCTCCAGACTTTTTCAAGATCGTCAAAAAGGCCGAGCCTCTTACGGATGAAGAATCTTTTCAAGGTTTGTCTGTGCTTTTATGCCCTTGAGAAGCCAACTGCAACGTATGGACAGCGACAATCGGATCTTNGGGGGGAGAAATACAAAGGGAATGCACCATCAGAACTGCTAGGATACATACGACATCATGTGAAAAACGCGGTTGCGATTGAAAGNCCCCCCATACTTTCCGATCCTTCAATCATCTGGTATGGGCAAGTCTAGGATGATTGATGAACTCGCCAAGATCAAATTTGTCATACCTATCTGCATGCGCACTTAGAATGATGGTTCTCTTCATTACTTCCTACCGTTCGTGGCGTAATATTTATACGTCGCTTGCGCAGGTTTTCCCCCACCAGATGACAATGTGCGCGATTATCTTACGAGTATATGCGATGAAACCGCGGCGATGTCCCGCTCCATTGCTTTCCTTGAGGCTCTTTTGGAACACACATACAGTTGGGTGTGTGACCATTGCACATCCACATCCACCTACGAGAAGGTAGCTCTATCTTTTCGCGAATTTATGACTCGTGGTCAGTCTGTGGAAGGGCACGGGAAAGAAAGAGTTTCTTTTTACGACGCGGTGATCGAGACATCGGAAAGGGTAAGTTAAACAGTATAATATAAGTCCTCCCCAGCTGATACTGCCAAGCATCTCAACCAGTTAGAAAATACCAAAACCGAAAAGCTGCCGCAACCATCTGGAACTAGTACGTACTTCTCGCAACGTTTTTGTTTCTAGTATCTCCTATTGATCTCTTCCCGCAGATTATTCGCTAGCAGATAAAGCAAAGGCATTCGTCGACGCCCTGGTCCGCCTGGCCCCGGGCTGCGAATCAAAACCATATGCTATTTTAGCCATCGACGAAGCTCATGTCCTAAGCAAGTTCACCAGAGTCTCTACCATAAACTACAGATACACATATCTTGTATGTCTTAGACAAGGCCTGCGGAAGATGTTTTCAGTGGATATATTCTCTCTGTTCCTATCAACTAGAGTCAGCGCCTTTCAATCTGCACCTCCGCCACCGTTCGTAAGGGGGAGTAATTTACAAGCCGGGGTACTTCCGCTTATTCGACCGTTCTATGACATTGGATTCGATCAGCTCGCGGAGAAAGTCGTGGAGAACGAGAAATTTATTGAACAGCTGGCACGCATCGATTTCTTACTTACTCTGGGTCGACCGCTGTAAGACCTCAATTATGTTAACAACGTTTCATTCTGACTTGATTTGCTAGCTGGGCCACCCGTTATAAGTATGGCAACGCTAACGTCCGAGACTTCATCCTTGGATTTGCTATTGAGAAACTGCTCAACAATGTATGGACAGTCAAGGAGAAAGAGGAACTTGAACATTACAAAAAACTCGCTTGTCTCGCTGTTCGCCTGGCTCTCGATTTCCATCGTCATACGAGAAAAGAGCTGGGATATATTGATGAACATCTTCGCATATGTATGGATATCGACCCGGAAATCGACAATATCAAGAGTATAGTCGCATCAGAGCCTATTCTTGCGGAGGCAGCTCGAATGGTCATGAAGGAATCGGTGAACTTTGCTGCTGCGTTCACATTGCAGCAGGAACTTACACGGTCTAACATTGAGCGGGGAGCTCGTGGAGAAGTCGTTGTACAGCTTTTGTTGCTTCTCGCTTCGGACGCTTCGAGTACTCTAGGCAAACCGTACAAGGTCGTCGACTTCTTAGACAACCTCCTGCATTCTGAGAGTCCTAGTGATTCGGGAGTCAAAATAGACTCGTTTAAAGAAGCACTTCCGTCTTGTGTCCATCCCCAATCCGACCACTTCAAGACGAAAACATTATATGTGGCATTCGAAAAAGCAGTAATGACGTTTAGTCATTTCGTGAAAGTAGACAATTACAGGTGTACGAACAGGAAATTCCTATGGCGATTAATGGCGCGTGGGGCGGGCGTTATTTGTACGCATTATCAGTCAGGTGTAGAAACCCTTCTTCCGTATTGCTACTACGACAAAACGTTAGGAAGAGACAACGTCGGCGTGATTGAAATCCAGTTGACAGACGACGTGCAATATGGAAAGACTATTCAGGCTCATCTGTTCGACGCGATGGACCCTTACCGTATTGGTGTATTCGATGATGAATGTGATGAACTGCCCGACGGACCGATGCCCGTCATACGCATCGTCGCCGCGCTGGCATCCAAGGAAAATTTCATAAAGGATTTCCAGTTCGACGACATCAAGAACTCGAATTCAAAAGTGAAGNAAAACGTTTGTGCGGTCTCGTCAATGTACGGCGTATGATTTATACATTGGGGGCCTACATAATGTTTGGAAACCAATAAAGCCGGAAGAAGAAGAAGAGTTTGTTGATTTGCTGGATATTTCAGGGTCCAATGTATACAAGAGCTCGACGGAGAGTGCGGAGTGTATTCGGAGGTCTCAGGCTCCTGGCGTGGGTGAACATGCTGCCCGTTGGTCTAATTGGTCCCGAGCTGTGGATGAAGAAAAAGCAAATTGATGGCATCATTAAATGCTTGTCAATGTTTCTGGTGTGGGTGTTCTGTTCGCTGTCCACGCTTACAGATCCGTACAATTTTGATAATTTTGCAACCAATTCACTAAGCGTCGACTAGTTTCAAGTACAAATTCTTGACAATGACATATCATATGAGAAACTGTAAACTTGAAGAGAATTCAGATCATGCCTGTTCGCGAGCTTCAAATTATTTCATGGAGTGCTTGGTTCGAATATGTTTTTATAATCAAGTAATAGCATAATGTTCTCTGATGAGGGGAAACCCAGGGGAAACTCAAGAGGCTATCATATCATTAATATTGGGCATTGTTTTATAAAACCGAGCCTACCGTGACGTGTCGGACCGACAATCATACGACGGCTACGCCGGCCCGAGAAGTCCTGAACCTGACACCGAGGTAACCTATGAAACTCAAAACAAGGGGGTGCTGCCGAAACGCTTATCATCGCTTCATCTGGAGATAAATCACAAAACACAAGCCAAAAGCCCGAACAATGATGTGAGTAGAGTTTCGAAAGCATCGTTCGGAATCTTTCTTTAACCTAAGTATTCAAGTTTAACCAAAGTACCAAGCTCCCGTATGTTATGTCGGACTGGCAAAGCGGCTATGTCGGCGCCCCCACCTAGTTCAACTTATGGAACTTTCATCACTCATGTTGAAACAGCGCTCCGGACTGTTCGTATGACCAACTTGAATTTCACATGTAAGCGTTTATCCCATTGTGTACCTTACCCTGACGGCATACTATGCGGAGCATTTGGGAGAATAGCATGTACTACTTCTTCCAGATGATCTGCTGGGTGTGTTCATACGTGATTCAGCTAGGATGAATTCTGCGCTCATCCACCGGGTAGACACCCTGCGTCTCATCCGTTTGGTCTGCAAAATATTGAGAAACTCCGAAATTCGTATATATATGAGCATCGCTTTCCCAGCTGCAGATACGAACGCATTAGCATACAGATTATTTACAATGTTCCACCCAAGCCGTAACTTGAAGCACCTACAGATGTGATAACTCCGTGGGTTATTTGTTTGAGTGCAAATATTCCACTCCACTTGCTATACGTTCGCTCGAGTAATAGATAGGCAATACTTGAAGAAATTGAAAGAGAACATACCAGATAAAAATCGTTTGCTCTAGGTTTCATTTTAATTTAAGAACTCCACCGTTTTCCATCCATTCTGCGACTATGACCGCAGGAAGTAGTAAAACCTTTTAGAGGGAGAATATTGGCATGGTGAAGACTGAGACAAATTCTGATCTCATTCTCTATCGTCTTTAAAGAGAAGAGTACAACGATTTAGTACGCATAGCTTATGATAGACTTACCTTCCGATGCTTTTCTTTTTCATTATTAGAGAAATGGACGTGCGCTTGCTCTACTTTAATAGCGTCTAGGTTACCATCAAGAAGTTTTTCGGAGAAGTTTTTTCGGGTAGTCTCCAATGACGAATAGAAACCNTTTTTTTCTTTTTAGAATNCCCCCCGTTAGATTAGGAATCCAAACACAAAAGTCCAATAAGGAACAAGACAGCTTGTATGTCCTAATGTTGTCCTAGTATTGTTGAGGGAGGAGTGGTATCAAGTCATTTTAGCTACGGGCAGATTAATCGGGGTCAGTACGAATTGATTTTCTGTAGTACCTATGTAAATCATCACTCTGAACTTATAGAGAAATTAAATCTGGGGACAGGTCATAGGGCTCGAGCAGATAAACTTGCCGCCCTTCTAGGATTCATATAGGACCCCAATAGTACTGGACTTATCCCTCTGCTAGTTCCTTTCCCATTGGGTGGAAACGGATCGCCGAATTTATTTCATGAAAAACATTAGCTGCAGAGGACAGCTTTGTTAGGTTGTTTATGGTTGGTTATTGCGCTATTGTTATCACAAGCCTGAACATGTAATGCACGGGGAATTGTAATGTGTAAGTTTCCCACACCTAATAGATCTAAAATGTGCGATCGGGAGCAAATGTTTAGTTTCTCGTGGTATTATACCGTTGCTGATCAAATCTCACGAGAATAACACTGAAGGTTGATATAGTAACTGTATACGTTGGGGGTACCGCCGAATTATGTCCTAACCTTACCAGGAATTGTTAATGAAGATTTCTCCACATGTAAAGGCAAAACATGACTATGAAGTTATTCTAACAATAATAATTGATTCTGCACCATTTATCTCTCTGATGGGATGAATAAATCCTTGACAAGAGCCTTTTGGAAGCTCTGCAGAGCATGTTAGAAGAAGGAGCTAAAGTTGAGGCTAGATATTATCTGAATAATTGAGTCAGCTTGACCAATGAGCTGATAGCTTATGGACGGCCTTGAACGCTAACAGTAGATACTATACAGTATCGATTTCACTTGGAAATCCTATATCAATCTTCGCTCAAGCTCTCGATAATTCTTTCGATCTCCGACTTCCAAAGTACTTACCTCGCTTAGCTGACGACGATCTTGAGGTCGATCACCAACACTAGCTTTTGTGTTTGGCGAGAAGGCGTGTATGTAGATCACAGGACCCCATGGGTAGTCCTTGTCATTTTATTAAAGTTTTTGTTGCGGCCCGGAGCGCATGACACGTATACTACTGAAAATGGAGAAAGTAATCCCAAAATAGAAATAATAGGCTCCGCTATCGATGTCACGGGAATCTTAATGGCTAAAATAGGTAGTAGGTCCAATCAGGGTCAAGCGATGCTCCAGCGCGGCCTCCGGGCCAGCTTTGGTTGGAGGTTTACTGATCACGTGCTTCAGACCGATGTCATTTGCAAAGCAAATAAATACAATTTGGTGTCGACAGCAGACCCCATTCATATGTAGTATCGTACACCCCATCTTAAACACCGACCACCACCATCTCTCCTCATAACGCAATCGATATGCCTTCTGGATCAATGAATGCTCTTTATTATCATGAGGTACGTCCGCGATTGCGTTCATTCGAGGTCGTCGCATGCATTCTACTCGCTGATCCTTAATATCCTCCAGCCAGGAAATTTCGAGATCAAGCAAGTGCCCATCCCTAAGGTAGGACCAGACGACGTGCTTCTGAAAGGTGCTCGATTGTGCTTCAATTCATTGTTGTCTCTGAGTAATCATGCCCGTAGTGACATGCTGTGGTGTGTGTGGCACGGATGCTCACATTCACGAAGGAGAGTTCATTGCCACGTTTCCTGTGAGTTAACCTTTCATCACCGTTAGGACATTTTGCAAGCGTGGCGTACTTTATTTTGAATCCGAGAAAGTTATTGGCATGAATGTCTGCATGCCATTGCTTCCTCGTGCGTCTTCATATATGCTATATGGCCATGACATAAATCGTCCGCTCGGCCCCCTGAATCTCTTATCTTATCTATTTCGGTATTCGGTGTAATTCTTAACATAACATCATAATCTTTCCAGCTCATTCCCGGCCACGAGGCGATTGGTACCGTTTTAGAAATGGGCTCAAACGTAAAGGGCTTCGAGGTCGGCGATCGCTGTGTGGCTGATGTTGGTATCACTGTAAGCAAAACTTATACGACAATTTTGGAAGCTTGAAATTTATTCTGTCATTTCAGTGCGATAACTGCTTTTACTGTCGACGTGGTCAATCTCTTTTGTGTGAGAACTTCCATGTTAGAGGTGTCACTCAAGATGGCGGGTTTGCAGACTACATTGTATAGTAAGTGCCCCCACAGCGCCAAATGCTATATTATCAATTTCTGATTAAACTTTATTATTGTTATTTTGTTTATTATTCAGCAAGCAGACAAAGTTATACAAGATCAAGAACCTTAGTGACGAAGAGGCAACTCTGCTAGAGCCTGCAGCTTGTGCTTTGCACGGACTCGACAAACTCGCGCCTCCTGTCGGCATGGAGGTTCTCGTGCTCGGTGCCGGTCCGACGGGCCTCATTCTTGCGCAATTGCTCAAGCTTAACGGCGCACTGCGTGTTGTGATCGCTGCAAATAAGGGTATCAAGATAGACATCGCTAAACAGCTCGATTGTGGCGACGAATACATCGAGCTCGACCGCACGGACCCCGCCGAGCAATGGGCGCAACTCAAGAAGGACAACCCATATGGCTTTGACGTCGTTGTAGAAGCGACAGGTGTGGAGAAACTTGCGGATGAGAGCATTAACTACGTACGCCGTGGTGGCACGCTCATGATCTACGGTGTATACGAGAACAAGGCACGCGTGCACTGGCCCCCGAGCAAGATCTTCGGTGACGAAATCAGGGTGTGTTCCTCCCTTTATCTAGAATCTAAGAATGTTTTTGTGCTGATGATGTCTTCGCAATTCAGATTATCGGATCGTTCTCGCAGACATACTGCTTCCCGCGTGCGGTCGCCTACCTTGATAGCGGCAAGATCCGCACGAAGGGCATGGTCACAGACGTCTTTAAGCTTGCTGACTATCAGTTGGCGCTCGACAAGATGAACAGCCGCGGAGCACTCAAAATCGCCATCAGGCCATGAATGATCAGGTGGCCGCTCCACAATCCATAAGTGAACAAGCATTCGTTTGATCGCTTATGCAATCAATCGTTTGTTCCTCCATTCCCCAGAAGGGGTTAATCAATGTGCCCCACACTTTCTAGGCTCTGCACTAAGCGCCCTAGAATCATCTCTATGGTTTCTGTCATGTTTTCGTTATATCTTGGATGAAGTTGTACACATAAGCTCAAATATTCGCAAATTTTCTCAGTTATTTCAGTAGTCGCATAGGAAATCTATGTTGTAATATTTCATTAACCAGAATCTTGAAAGACCTTGAACAAGCAACGAAACTATCACTCGCAAACTATCAATCGTTTCAATTTAACAGTCTTATGCAATGTACATACAATTCGATCGGACCCACGAGGAGAAAGACCTTGCGTCTAGATAGAGAGAAAAAAGCATGAGAGGGGGGTAAGGATTGACCATTCAAAAGTAGTCACGTCTAGGTTTGATCGTCGTAGATGTGTGGGAATAAGCGATATGAAGGCAGGTACAAATGAGGGAGAATAGGAGCCTGAAGGTAGGAGACAGAGCGATGAGTACAACCCACCAACGAGTCAATGNAAAAAAAAAAAAAGGAAAAGAGAGATATAACGCGACAACACGGCGGAGAGCAGGAAAGCAACAAATGATGGGGAACGCGGAGATCGGGAGTGAGGAGAGAAGGAAAAGGTGATCTTTAAGAACAAGAAGAAATCAAAGAAAATGATATGCGTATGTATGGAAATGAGGAAGGGAAGAAATGCGATGCTGCGCAGGCCGAGGAAGCCGGGCAATTAATCGTGGTGTAAATGAGCAGGGAGGATTCGGTGAGGTGAGAAAGTGGGGACATGAAGAGTGAGTAATACCTGAGACAAAAGTGGACGCGAGATCGCACTACGCGAGTAAGCACATGGCAACAATAAATGCATGCGGCGCATGTTTTGAAGAACTTGAAGAACGTGTGGGCCCAACGGCAGTGGAATGGCCGCTTCCCAAACGAGCATAGAGAGGTCCAGGACGAGAGACTTGAGTACTCAGATGCTTAGATGGGTTCCGAGTCCGGAGGCAATATCTGAGGGACGAAATTAAAGTTGAATGGTCGAAAAAAAAGACTGCTATTAAACCCGCATTCGACCTAGTCAAAGAGCAAGAAGTCATAATCTCCACGCATAGCAATGAGCCACTACATGAAGGGAGGATTGAATAGAAGCGCAGTCAGAAAAAGAAGTTAGCTTGTTGCTTTTCCTTATGTCGAGAAGGTGAGAAGACAAGAAGATAAAAATCCATTCAAAGAGATAGGGCTCCAAGCCAAGAACAGGCGTACGATTGCAAAGATGAAGGCGCAATTCGGATGTGAAATGAACAAAGTTATACGGACTACCATCGCTATTGTTCAGAGTTCGCAAGAGGCGTCGTCCGCAACCCGTTGAAACGCCGGAGAAGCGCATCATCCATGGGATCGCGCCGCGGGAAGATCGCATTCTCCAGGTTGTCTAGTGGAATGAGCGCACGATTGCTCTCAGCCATAAGTCTCGATGTGCTGGAAGGCGGAGAAGGGGCCGGCGAAGGTACGAGTGTGGGCGGCTGTGCGATGGGCATCGCAATCGGAGTAGGAACGGAAGCAAGCAATGATCTATTATGTAATGGTGGTGAGTCCATTTGAGAGCCCAGGTGCGAGTCCAGGTTCGGCGGCAGTGTTTGAGGGCGAGCTTGCCAATTGGGGTCTACGGGACCGTAAGATTGACACATTGCGCGCTGATGGTAATAGGATGCGTGCGTACCCGGGGTATGCACACCCTCTCGTATTGGATTCTGGAACGACTCTGCGGGCTGATTTTTTTGATAGTAATTAGAAGGAGGAAGTCGACTGCTCATGCGCGGGGATGGTACGTTCGCATACGAATTAGTGAATGAAGGTGCTCGTAAGTGTGAGGGTACAATGCGCATTGAAGTTGGGTCGAAAGTGTTGGGCAGAGGCGGCCGCTCGCATTCATGACGGTTCCGATCGCGTTCTCTCTCACGTAACATCCGATCGTCCGTAAGGTCTGGTCCGGGCCCACGAGCAATTGGAGTAACATCGTGTGGCGGAGGCGGAGGAACTGGAGGAATAGTGTAGGACCCATACATCGGTGGCGGAGGTAACGGCGGCCGTTGATAGACACCGTCAACCTGCATCCTATCATCTTCCTGGACAAAGCCCGAATATTGTGACTGTGGCGGCGGGAAAGATGCAGACAAAGGGAATTGCTGTGCGGATAAATGTGAGGCTGGCGACGACCCTGACGGACCGGCTTCAGCTTGCATATCTGGTGCAGAGTTCTGTGGATTAAATATCTGTCGTTGGCGCGGGTCACGACGTGATTTTCCTGCACGAGCACTGCGGAACCAGCCTTCAGGAACCGTAACCTGCGGTGTAGATAACGTCTTATCAACAGTAGACAAACTGTCGACAGTGGCTTGCGTGAAATATGCCGCTGAAGACGAAAAGCAATAGGGATAAAATAATTAAACGAACGTCCCGAGAAAACAAATTCTTGGATGTACTCAGATGCCATTTTCGGGATGTATTTCTTTGCCGGTCTTCTGGCAATGTTACTAAAACACTGTAGGTCTGCTTGATGAGCCTCTCCTGGTCATTGGATGGCTGCTGGGTCGGTATTTTGTCAGGAGAAGCGTCCGACGCTGAAGTATCTGAGTTTGCCGCTTTGGGTCTATATATGAATAACAAATTAATTAGCAACATATATAATCATTTCTTTTGAGTCAAAGATACGGGAAGTAGTCAGCAACGAACTGCAAAGCATCCAACTCCGTTCGGCGTTCACTAAAGGAAAAGGATGTCACAAAAGAGGAAGGGAAAATGACAAACATGAGTCCTCCGGAAGCAAATTTAATAAATAAATTTAGCCGAAGTAATGCTACTGAATTGAAAGATGATAGATGATTAAAAGGCTGAGAAGCTCACTTTACAACTCGAGCCCAACGCGTTGGAGGCAGTTCAGCTGCCTCGTCCGGACTCATTTCTTTTTGGTGATAGAAGAGAAATTCCTGTTCAAAGCCATGAAATCAGTCTAAACAGACTGTATGAATAGGGAGGCGTCACATACGTCTCGAACTCTACTGGGACTCCAGCGCATTCCGTCCGTCCTGTAGTGAAAAGAAGAAGGGGGAAATGTCATATTAACGTACAGACATTAAACAAAAATGACGATTCACATACCAACGCTCGATGCCCATGCCCGTGGCCTCGGAATTAACACCCCGCTCCTCCCATACATAGACATTCCCAGATGTGATTGCACGGCGTTCCTCGGCGTCGAGACGCCTGACGGTCATGGGCAGGAGGTTGCGCGCGACCGCATAGAAGATCTGATTCGCGTCCCGCGTCGAGCGGATGCGCACGTTCGAGAGTGTCGGACGCTGCATCTCAGAGGCACATGCTCGGAATACGGGTGCAGTGCCATTTTGAAAGGGCATTGGCGTCGCTGGTGAGGGTGGCATGAACTGCGCGACGGGGTGCTGGGCATAGGCAGAGACAAGCATGGATGGACCAGATCTGCCCGAGCTAGTGGTGTGCAAGGCCATCTCCAGCTTTACAGATGGAGGACAGCGTCTGTGAACGCGTCGACGTGCAGAACGGGAGAGAGAGAACGGGGAGGAGAGGACAGAGTTGAAGAGGCATGAAGAGGTCCATGGGTATTATATGTCGTACTGAAGAAGCTACAGCGAATCAGGCAAGTACAGGAATAAGTAAACTTTATTATGTTACTATTTTGTCACGACAGCAAACACAACGNTTTTTTTCTAAATGAATTATCTCGTTGCAACCTGAACTCCTGTCTTGCATATAACTCGGAAGTAAGGCAGGGAGGTGTTGGGAACAGCAAGACCATATGTCCTGCACGGTGGACACTGGCGAGGTATAAAATAATAATAATACATTCATTTTGACGCAGCCAACTTGATTGAATTGACCCTCTTTAAGTGCACTCGTCGGTGGTGTTTAGAGCTGTATCCGTCCTCCCGACTATTTCTAGGGCTCAGGTTCAGGATGGCTAAACTCAAACCTGAACTTTGCAATAACGCCTCTTGGGTTTCATCTCTAAAGTGCGCTGCCAAGTGAAAAGGCGGTGGCGTGATGTCCTAAAGCGACCTACGCTCCGGGAAAAGAGCAACCGGCGCACTCAAAGTCGATGTGAATTTTTCTGTGGTTAAAAAAAAATGCTGCTTCAAGGTGCTACCTAACCTAACGTTAGCAGTCTACCCTGGCCAAACAAAGATCGAGTTAAGGCTCTGAGNTTTTTTTGTTTACTTCCGTTTCTTATGTACTCCATTACATGTGTTTTTCTCACGCCCATGGTNCCCCCCTCCTTGTGCTCCTTGTCTTTCTTTTCTTCTGTTCTGTTCGGACGTTCCTCATTCGAGGTAGAAACACAATCGCAACCTTGTAAAAAATGCCGCACATCGCACGAGCACATTTTGCTATTTTTCGGCTTTGCAAAACTCTCACACGCCACGAAGGCAAACCATCTCGTATACGGTCTAGATGGATGAACAACGTTACAGCTGGGAAACTCTTCAAGGCCCACACAATCATCGCATCGCTATGATGTCTAACAATTTTTATTACAAATTTTGCTTTAGCTATCCCGGTGCTCTGTGGCTCACGTTGGCCCCGGGCAGAATTATCTCTTTATATTCGTGGTCCGAAGCGAGGAATCTCCTCCGAGTCATAGGCGGACTTTACAACACACCGCGTATGCCATCAAAGGTCCTACTAGTATTACCGCGCTCTCTTTAACTTGACGCAATGGCAAATGTCTCTCAGATCATCCAAAGATTGCACAACTCCAGGGACAATCATGATCCTACACTATGGTCGGTCGCAACAACCTTTACAAAAATAAATCGATTCAATAAAAACTTTTGTGTAGAAATAAATAAATCTCTCACCCCTGGGCGACGGCTTTCCAGCGGCATGCTAGCTTCTCTAGACTCTGCGGAGAGTGTAAAGCACATCTAATCCCCTACAGCTCCGACGCAAACTTCCTTTCCATTACTCATGCTACAATGCACCAGGGACTCGGGTCCTGTTAGTACTAACTTACGGANCCCGGCATGGACTGGAATGAACTGAACTGAACGTGCGAGGAAGAAGTCAACCTAGTTTCCGTTCTGAAGTGCTTTTCCCCACCTGTACACTTTCTAATTTTGTGCAGAAGGGTGCATATTCATATTCAAATGAAAATGCGATGAACACGGGAAGCGCCTTGAAAAGACGTCAGTCGGAGCAGCGTGTATGTTGCATATACCTTCATAAAGACGGTGAGTCAGCCGATTTTCGTTCGGCATCTCCCTTGGCGTATAATTAATGCGTTGTATTTGTCCCAGCGTCGTCGACGCGCTCAGGCACTCAGATGTCAAGCACACAGTCAATCTGATTCCGCGCGCCCTTCAGGACTTCGCAGGTTTCAGAGTTCCCGGCTACAAAGGGGCGAAGCCCAGAAATCACAATTACTCAATTCCGTTTTACTTACATAAAGGTTAACTAAAGGCAAGTTACCCCAATCGACTCAATCGGCAGACTAATTTCTGCTTGACGCCAGGTCTATGAGTTACAAATTTGCAAAGAAAAGAAAGTAACAAGACACTTGAAGCTTGTTTTGGTTTCTTCCGAATTTCGCCTGCCCACCCACTTGGCTCCCTAGCGCTGCT
>SGPK01000123.1:0-55098 GCA_004802695.1 Phellinidium pouzarii
GTGTACGCGTACGTGCGTGGGGCGAAGCAGGATGGCGGGCTGGCCGTGGCGATGCACGGGCTTGAGAACCTCGGGCTGTTCGAGGGCGGGCTGGGGCGCGGCAAGGCGGAGGAGCTGCGTCCGGAGGAAGAGCGTGGGCGGACGATTGGGATGGAGGTTGGCGTGATCTACGAGGCGATCCGGGATGGACGGATGCGCGGTGTGCTGGTGGGCATGTTCGAGGGCGTATAAAGTGCACAAAGCGCTGTACTTATTAAATATATTTCAGAGGAAATCGGATTTTGGGACTTGGTGAATTGTTATACATATGCTAGTTTTCTTTTTTTTCTTTTTTTTCTCTTCCTCCTTTGCTCGTCGTTTAAAAAAAACTTTTCCCCCCCCCCATTTCTACCCCAATAACCTCCTTGTTTCACCCAGAATCATGTTGTTGTTGTGTCAACTTCCTTATATTGTAATCTCGTATACTGCGCTAATGGTGTACGTGCATCTGATAAATGGAATCAAAATGATTCCTCCCCTCCTGGCCTTTACGGTGTGATTTACTTCTTGAGATGTAGATGCGAACCTGGTTCAAACGAACAGTGACTGACTATCAGAGCACTGTTCGTTCTTTCTCCCTTCTTCATGGATGCGATAGATATACCGACCGGAGCACGCATTGGCCTTTGGCTAAACAAACAGAAATATTTTGTTTAAGGGACCCAGGAGCCTTACCTTACCTGAAAATGTTGCTGCTCGTTGTTCGACGTCAACCCTCAACTACAGTTTCGTCGTAATATTAATCGTAATCCACTTCAAAGCAAGATTAATATTTACTAATTGATGTCTCGCCCGTGCAATATTAATATTGATTAAAAATATATCAATTTTCACTTTCCGACTACTTGGTTTGGTGACGTCACATCGCTTAAGTAAGCATTCTCGGACTTTAAAAACTCTGGGTATTTGGCCGATCGAAGTTGGATCGGCAATATTAATAATATTGCTTCNTTTTTTTGTTTTGTTTTAAATTTCCCATCACTTTGCAGTTTTTGCAATCCAGTAACTATTATTTGGAAATATCCCAAGCAAGCACTTATAAAAAAAAAGGTAGGGTAGACAAAAGNAAAAACTAAACTGCTTCTCGATGCTTGGGGAAACGACGACGACTTCAGCTCGTCGCTCGGTGTATCATGTTCCGACAAAAGCGTACAGATGATTGTTTTTTACAATTTTTTTAAAAAAGGGAGAACTAACTGGACTCTAAATAGGTGTCACGAGCTCGCCTTTTCATTTTTCTTTTCTAGACTCTCGGGCGGATCTAATATTAATGTGAGGGCGGTAGATGCGCTCTCTGTACAGCAGTTCCCCCGTGGACCTACTAGTATGCGAGACATGACAGATATGGCAGAAAATATTAATTCCCTATTTTGTAGGTGCATAACTAGGTATCCCGGAAAACGGTGTACAGAGTATTAGTATAAGTACTTATTCTGTTAATCTCTTTGTCTGGTGGATTCACATATTCTCTAGTAAGAATCATCGCAGGCACGGTTTACTATGTAGCTTGAATAATAATAAAAAGGAAAAGGGAGAAATGTAGAGAGCTTGCTGACCGCGGATTAGTACCAACGGCGGATTTACATGTACATTCTTCATTCTTCTCAGCCAGAGAATGAGAACCATGAAGACCCAAAATAATCTACGTTGGAGACACGAAAGTGAAGCTCAGGCATAAGATATGCCCTTTTTTTTTTGAAGTTGTTGAAAATTGAAGAACTGAGATTTGTACAAGTACAAGATCGAATGTTTTTATTCTAGATATGGTGTACGCCCGTGACGATTCTACACACCTACTAGTTTACTTATTAATGTGTGCCACTGTGCCGCGACCATGCGGGAGAGTATGCTCGAAATCTTTATCAGACTCGGAGTCACTGGCATGACAAGTGACTGATGCAAACTGTACAAGATGAAAAGAAAAGAGCAAGTGAAGTTCGAATCATCGATATAGTATATGGCTCCGAAGTGAAAATATTCCATCATACACACAACGAATATGGTGAAAAATACAAAATCCTTTTGAGGGGGGAGGAGAGAGGTATCCAAAAGTGCACCCCGGAATAAGTCACTTCCTTTCATCATAGAAACGGCACGTATTGACGGTGTTACGGGATCAGTACATCATCTTATGCTTGCTACATTGACGTCCGCCTTTGCGAATACGAGCAGTTGAAAGTCTGCATGGATAGCCGGATCGAATGTTGAGGCGACTGCGAGGTAGCGCCCGGGCGCGACGGTCGTTTGAGGGGTGACCACACCTGCAGGGCTACTGCTCCAGTCTGCGTATGCACCTGAGGTCGCTATTTGATGGCCTAATGTAAAACGAAGGGATTGTGTACTAGTTCCGCTGGGAGAGGATGGTAAAGGGGGAGGAGAAGAAGCCGGAGAAGCACTGGCAAAAAGGGTGACGTTAAGAGCAATGGAGGGGGAAGGTCTCGTCAATTGCAGTCGAAATCTGAAAAATGCGATCAGTAAAGTAGCTACGAAGAGATATAGTTGAAATATTCACTTTAGGGGTGTCGCTGTTTGCACATTAATCTCGAATGTTGGATTTCTATCATAATGTTTGAACCGCGGACTTCCGCCATCCAGACCGGGCGTCCTACTCATTTGTAAAGTCCGAGTCGTTAGTCAAATTATTCAAAGATTATAGGAAATGAATAACAGAAGATGACATACCATGCACTTTTGATGGTCTTGCAGAACATTCCTGCACCCTCGGCAGGGATGGTATCAACGTCTATACGTGTAGTGCTTTCAATACGCAACGTGAATGAACCACGATGTCTTGGCTCAAAGGCGGACACAATAATACAGTAGTCTCCAGCTTTGATACCAATTGAAAAATCATAATGCCAGCAATCAGATGGAAGTCGAAAAGGAACATGAACGAGTAGGATTATTTACGTGCCACTGTTGCAGCTGCCTGCGCGACGCCATAGCTGTACGTGCCCGAACTAGATACAACATCTCCTGGTCCCAGCCTACAAAATTCATATTAAAGTCTCAGTGTAGTCGAGGCGATAGAAGAAATCAGTCAATATAAAAAAAGACATACTCACTGAATCACCCTGTCATTACACACCTTCTCGTTTCGCCAAACGAGCATTGCATTAAAGGGTACGCTCCGCGGACCCTCAACAATGAGGCGAACAGACGACTTCGTCATTTTTCCTGACCCTCGAGAGGCCGAGCCTCGTTTGGAAGAAGTGACATTTTCCTCGGGATATAAGCGTAACTTATATTGGGGATTGTTCATAAAGGTCGGGTACAAGCTATTCCCGCCAGCGCTGCGCGAAGTAAATGTGCCTTCAATCTACAGACACCAGATTTGATCTAGGTCAATCTCTACGGCGTGAAGACAGTAAAGATGGGGGATCCCATTACTAAGGGAAAGTGCGGAAGAGACGAAGAAGCTGTAAGACATTATTGCTGATACTTACAATTCGCTCATATGCAGCCTTGCTCGACTGAGAATCCCAGGCAAGCGATGCACATGCGGAGAAGACCTGGACTGTAAAGCCCACGTCTGCATAAGAACCATCGTATGATGAAACAATGGCAACTGGGACGCCCGGATCTGTGAGCACCAAGCGCGTCTGTGGGCATGTCATGGTCATTTATGATTTAGCATCGATAACATGGGGATCAGAACAGGGATCAGAAGTGAAGAGAGCGCGCCCTCACCAACGTATGTGTACTATTTGTGTAGGTACCCTGTATTCATAGTTAGTCTTATCTGCGAGNTTTTTTTTATTGACAGAGTTACAGAAGAATTGAAGCGAACCTTGAAATTTAAATCTTCGTCGATCTTTACTACCTCTCCACCAGCTTCTCCGCGTTCCAGTTGCACAGCGTGCAGAGCGATGAACTCGTTATTGCGTCTCTTGTCGACGATATGTCGCGTCAAGAGTACCCAGAGCTCATTGCCTTTCGGTTCTCCGCATATACCCTTCGCCTTTACTTCGGAACTGCTGCCTGGAGAAAGGCTAAGGGAGAGATGATGACGAACGCCTACATTAACAGGCCATATAGAATGTTAAAAAAGGCTTTGATCAAGCCATAGATAGACAAAGAACGTGCATTGCGAAGTATTTAAATTAACATCTGCTTTCTGGCGCCAGGAGCTGTATTAAGGTTATGTAGTCAATAGTACAATTAGTGATGTTTATTTGTTCTTAAAGGGGGGAGAGAGAATCTTACCCATGGAACTGAACCTGGTGTTTAAACAGTGAAGGATCCCAATTGAGGTAAATCCCATCGAAAGCTGTGCACACGTCATCCCATGACACGTGAATCACATTTGCTCCGTGTCTTCCACTAAGACGACCATCTTCATGTCCCGAATTATACTGCTCGTATATTCGGTCGTGGACCTGCAGTGCACGCAAGTCGTCAATAGCCCCGAGGATATCGGTGTCCACATTTGATTCCAAGCTGGCGATCCATTGATCAAGGATTGTCACCCATCGCTCTGAGCCATCTGCGCCTTCGCGCACATCTTCAATTATGCATCGTCAACATCGCTGGATCGCTAATAATCCACTAGGGAACCGTACGTACCAAGGACTGCATAGCTGTGCGTGGGTAGCAGTAGCTTACTCTCCCCGGAGGGATTCGATAGCGAAACACCGCGCTTACCTGTCCCAAGAGAAAGGATACACGAGCCTGTGCTAATTATGTTAGTGTGTTGCCATTGTTGTTTCTGGATAACGTGAATAAGAATGACGCAGACCTTGCTGAAATCCTCTATACGTGCGCCTCCACACCTTCTCACGCACGAAGGACGGACTACGGAGCACGTGTTGAGTACGTTGAAAAACATTTGTTACAATCTCAAAACAGGGTTGTGTAGACATCCAACGCAGCGCACCTTTTAATTTCGATATGTTCTGGGATCCATCCTGTAAGTGCACTGCAAACATACTATCGGTTGAGCCTTATGAACAGAACTAATAGAGGAGAGGAGAAGGGACTAGGGAAAACAGAAATAGAGACTAACTGAACGTCGACGCTCGAATTTCTGGTCGTAGTAGCAGAATGAGTACGTCAATGATAGCTTTATAAGTAAAAGTGCGTACGAGCCCGGAAAATCGTACCCTCCCATGAGTTTCATGTACTGTAAATGAGTGCACGGAACAGACGGGTTAGTAACCAATTAACACTATATAGATAAGCGAATAAACACACGGCNTTTTTCTAATAGGCCTGGCCAGAGGTCGAAGCCCTCGAAGTCAGGAGAGGTCGAAGCGGAGATAGGGCGGCCATCTGCACAGAACGGGAGTAGGTCGTCGATTGCTGCTCGTCGCCAGTCATAAGTTTAAGCAAATTGACTTGCTGTGTTCCGAAAGCATGAGCGAAAACTTACAGACCTGCAAGAACATATCAGTTCATCGGTTGCTAGGGANGGGGGGGGCTTATACTGGAAGTGTGAAGTGGGTGGGGATCAATGAAAGGACGGCGAAGCGAAAAGTTAATGGATTTCATGAGGAAAGGCGGAGAAGAACTTCGGGGTGAGACTTACTGTGCGGAATGCACCGTTCACGAAGAGGCGAAGCGCATACCTGCCGTCGGGCGCTCGTACAGGCATCCCGTCAGCGTCATGCGGAAATATACATGATAAACCGAGCTTGGAGCCGAATGTCCGGTGGTGGTGCAAGCAAATCGCAGCAGCGCTGCACACCGAGCAGTCAGTGACGATATTCTGTCTAATGTGGTGCGGCTGAAGGGACGGCGCGGCCAATGTAATCGAATCTGGAGGACAGAAGTCACTCGGACGTCTCCAGACTGGAGAGTTGGCAAGATGAGAGGGATCAAGGGGTGGTTGGACGCTGTATAGACTTGAGCTAGACGCAAATGTAGTTGTAGAAACTAAAGACTCACTCGACTTCGTCCTGGACTGTATTCTCAGAGCCATGTATCCACACGGGGAACCGTGAGCCGTGCACCGTGGCAGACTTGTCAAGCACGTATGTCTGTTCCTCTGTGCGCCCGCGTGCCCGAGGCTCGAACCGAATCAGCTCAAAGAAGTGACAAAGTACAGCCAATTGACGCACCTATTGAGAATGGATCCCTCACAAGCGGTACGAGTGCACTCCTACGTGCGGCCTTTATACGCTCTGCGCGCTCGAGGCATTTCTTCGCGTCCATCTTGCAGCGTTCGAGCTCGCGGACACGAGATGCGGGGAGCGTACGGACATGATGAAGGTATGCCTGCGCTACAGACAGGTAGAGGCCGAATGCGCGATCGAAGTCGCTTGCGAGCTCAGCAGCAGCTGCGGACGCATAGAGCGCGTCGGTGTCTGCGATTGTAGTAGGGTTGTTCATCGCGTCCCCGCGAGCCGCGTGGTGTAGTGAAGGCATTTCCCCGCGTCGAATCCGACCCGATGAATACCCGGAAACGGAAACAGACAGAAATCATAGATACAATAAGAAAACACGGCGCAATCACACTTTAATATTAATGGAAGCACGAATAGCACATATGATATATTTAAAGGGAACCTTGAGTGTTAACGAGCTACAGCGGAAAAGATATTAGTAGAAAAGAGTGACGGGAGTGAATGACTAGAATACAACGCGGCGTATGCACCGTGAGATGGTGAAGCCCTCGCCAACAGACTCAAGAGCCTGGACGAGTATAGATACAGAATGGGAACTGAAGATCTTGCACTTGCATGAGCCACATTGGGAGAGTAAACGAACATGCCATGTGTGTCATAGGTNAAAAAAAACAGAATATCAATCCCAGCCAAAAGACCCTTTCCACTCATATAACGGAACAGAAAACTCAAAATGTACACACCCCACAATTGCTCGCGNCCCCCGAAACCAGTACCCGACAACGTACACGTCGTCAACGTCTTGCTGCTACACAAACTCTCTGGCAGCGACCCACTCAGACCTGAGTTGTTGCTGAACGTCAGAATTTGCAGCGAAGACGGAAATGCAGGTGGTAAGGGCGCTTGCAAGTTGTCGTTGTCAAGGTGTAGCTCCGTTAGCGCGGAGAAAAGGGAGATGGAGGCAGGAATGGTGCTATTTAGTGCTGCGGATGTAATCGAACTGTGCATAAGTCTTGTAAGTTAGACTGTCGGGTCGAGCAGGATGAACGGCACGTACAGCGTCTTTAGTGACCCTTGCAGGGTCGTGCCATTCAAGATTTCCGCTAAAGGCGTCGAAAGTGCCTGGCTGTCAATAACCCTATGAGTGGTAAATTAAATTCAGAGCTTAAAAAATCAACTAGGACAGATAAATATGAAGTACTAACAGACTTTCCAGCTTAAGTGCGCCAATGCTGGGCAGAATACCTCCAAGACCTGCATTCTTCACTAGCGAGAGTGTAGTCAAGTTGTTCAGAGCGCCTGGCGCAAAGAGTGCAGAAGGTAGTGCAGACAGAGCGGTACTTGAGAGAGACAGCGTCGAAAGTGCCGTGAGGTTTGTAAAGCTGCTAGGGAGCGAGCCAGCTAGTGAAAGGGAATTCGTTTAGCTCCTTACTAGCCACACAAAGGTCGAGACATACCTGGTGAAGTTCCACCTCCTGTAATCTGCAGAGTCCCTAATGAAGTCAAGGTACCGATGCCGGAAGGTATGACAGAGGGCACTGCGGGAAAAATGAGTTCTCTGCAACATGAAATCCGTTATGTATGGTTTAAAATAAGCATATACAATGCAGGAAAAAAAAAACTCACAAAGATGCTACTCTTCCGTTTCCGTTGCACTGCACGCCGCTCCACGTGCAAAAATTGACATCCTGTACCCAGCCAACACTTGCCAATGCGGACTGTGCTGTCGCTCCTGATGCAACGAACAGTGATTGCAATCCGCAGAACTGGATACTATCTGAGAGGGTCTGCGCATCACCTGCTGACGAACCGGAAACAGAAATGAAGTTCGAGGGGATCGCCTGCAAGAGAGAAAGACACGTCGCACATGGGTACGCCGATGCGTTGCTCGGTGCGTCAACAGTAAACTGTGTCAAACATGTTTCCTGCGCCACCGAAAGCGTGGATGAGGTGGCCCCCGAGCTAGAGCTTGGATTGGAGTCCACGTCCGAACTCATGGACGAACTCAAGTCGAGTACGCGGACGTTGAGGAAAATAAGGTTTGCAAGGAGGTAAAGTATGATGACCACGAGTAATGCGAGGCACAACCGTCGACGTCTCTTGCGCTTCGGGTCGGTGTGCTTACACTCACAATAGTCACAGGCATGCGTGGGAGGGTGTTTTTCAACAAGCAGTGGTGGCCATGGCCCGAGGTTGATGGCTAAATCCGGCGGGCGGGCATCTGACGGCATTGTGCCTGTAGCTATACTCGACGTGTGGCGCTGCTGGAAAGGGACAATGTCGGGCTCGCGCACGCCGGAGCGGCGCACGCGTTTAGAGAATGCGGCGAGGGCACTTGAAATCCCACTGCGCGGACGGGGTGTAGCAGGATAATGTATTCCATCTTCGAGGCTGCGCAGTGAATAAGTCGTTACAGACGGCTTCAAATAGGAACTTGTGGGCTGAGGCTTATGGAGGACGTTGTGCGCTGTAGCGGAGGATGAATGACCAGACTCTGAGGAGCGAGGCAGGGACGAAGGCAGGTCATTTGCACTGTAGTTTTCGCCGAGTTCCCCAGTCCATGAGTCCTGTAGTACGTGAGTAGCTCCAGGAGTCATAGAACGTACTTGCGGGTGAGCCGGAGGACGGGGCGGCGGAAAGTGAATACCGAGGTCAAACCCAAGCTCGGGCTCGAGGTCAGGCGTCGAGCAGGCAGTCCGATTCACTTCCATGGAGGCTCAGCCTCGAGTCTGCGACGAAGGTCGTATAAGGGGTGAATGGGTTTGTGGTAGTGGCTAAGAACAGGATGCAGGCGCAGTCAGTGGTACTGAGATCGCTTAGAAGACGCAAGGTGGCTCTTGCTCAAACTCAAGCTCAGGCCTCATTACCGGCTGGCTGAGACTGAAAGTACAATGTACTGTTGTTGTGAGATTCAGACTGAGTCGATACAATAAACAACCCTTGAGAGGAACAACGACGCGCACCGGTAAGGAAATTGTGCCTCACTGCACAAACACTAGATGGCTTTGGCTCAGCCATCTCCGATGATATTCTCTTGAGTGGACTGTGTCTCCACGCAGCTCGCTTCACAAGTAACGATAAGGTTGGATGTGGTGTACACATTGTACAGTTGCCAGCAACTTGAAGCTGCGCTAAACCACCACGTGCTCAAAACGCGAGACGCGCCCGCCTGGGTGGTGGCTTTGTAGTACTCACAACTCTAGATCAAATCCTACTTTTGAAAAGCAACTATAACATAAACCTAAAGTTTTATCACAATTCAGGTAAGGATGCTGCGTTTGCATTAATCTATTCACGAGGATGCGTAACAGTGGGCATACGTATTGTTATTGTACAAACTAGTCGACGAAATAAAAAGAAGGCACGTGAAGGTGAATGCGTGGACGAGGACGTGGAACACTGGCATGGCAGATAAAAGACATACAGTGCGCAGCGAGTGCGAGCGTATGCAGTGCACATCAAATGACATGCAATCTACAACTTACAGCGCATGGAAAGGTAATGTCCTATTCAGTATCTCGAGAGGAACCCCTCGACGACCCAGTTGCGCCCCTTCGCGTCTGTTGCATTGTTGAAGATGACAAGGTTCGGTGTGCCTGCTGGAAGGGTTTGACCAGTGAGCACATCTGGTGATGCAAGCGCAATGAGAGCCCCTTTCAACTGCTCAGGCGTCAATGTCGCCGGAATGGGTGCAACCGCCTCGTCATCATCAGAGTTGAGAAGTGACGGTTCGGGAAGCATACGTGCAATCCAAGCCGGTAAGTACTCGTACGTGATTGCATAGCTTTTCGCGAACGATGGGAATGATGAAGATAGGGAAGTATCCAACGCAGGAGGAACAAGGGTGCCGAGTGCAGGATCAAACGTCGCGGATGGGTAGATGGAAAGCAGATACGCAAGAAGACCGGCGGTGTGCGGGGACGCCATGCTCGTACCCGAGATAGTGTTGACAGAATTCGGTCCACTATTCCAGGTCGAAAGGATGTTTAAACCAGGTGCGAACACGTCAACACACTTGCCGTGGTTCGAGAAGTAAGCACGCTCATCAGTAACAGTGGACGCGCCAACTGTGACCGCGAGCGAGGCAGAGGCAGGCGAGTAATCACACGCGTCACGATTATCATTACCCGCAGCGACAGCGAAGTGCAGTCCGACTTTGACTGCCTTGTTGACAGTGTCGTCAAGAGCCTGAGACTTGCCACCGCCGAGGGACATGTTTGCGACGGAACCCTTGTGCTTAGTCTTCCCGGTCGCCTTGACTTCTGCATCGGCAGCAGCCTTGGCTTTGACAGCATCAGTAGCCGCCCAAACAACGCCCGCAACAACATCCGACATGGTGCCACTTCCGTTGGTACCGAGTACCTTCACAGCAGTAATAGTCGCAGCCTTGGCGACACCGTATCTGCGAGAAGCGATCGTTCCAGCACAGTGAGTACCGTGCCCATTGCCATCAATATCCAAATCGTTCTTGGGGATAGTCTTACCCCATCGGGCGCGACCCTCGAATTCGTCGTGGTCAATGTAGACACCTGTGTCGACAACGTAGACATTGACGCCTTCACCGCCGCTCACGTCATACTCATACCGTGTGAAGGTGCTGAAGCCGAGCTTGGCACGGTGGCTAATGCGAGCAAGACCCTTCAGACAGTATTAAGCACACTGTTAGTTGAATGGATAAAATGAGACAAACTCACCCAAGGCGCAGACTTCTGCGACCCTGGAGCCGATAGCGACTCATCAAGAGCATAAACAATCTGGTCACGTTCTACGTAGTCGACTTCAGGCTGCCTGCGGATGCGCTCAACGACGTCACGCGAGAAAGAGCCCGCGTATCCCTTGATGTGGTCATCCCATATGTGCTTGAGACCAGTCTCTTCGCCGTCGAGCGGAGACAGCTGGTGCGCTACTTGAAGAAAGTTAAAATGAGCGTTGAACGCGCCGGGGTGTACACCGTCCTTGAACATGACGATATAGGAGTCATTGATGATCCGGTGAGCTGGCACGCCTGCATGATGGAGAGGAGCAATGTAATGGGGCTCAGAGTAGCGTGCGGCGCGACCGTCGGGAGACGTCGAAAGCGGGGAGGCTATGGCGACGGCCGCCGCCGTGAGCAACGACAGGGAGGAGAGGAAGGTCATCGTTAGATATTGAGAGTGATCGTGTGCGCGGCCGATTACATATAGGCGGTATCACGTATTATGTAATGCAGTCACACGGCCTTTTCCGTCTGCGTCACGCCATGCTCTTGACGCCTACTAGGGGTGAACTTGGGAAACACCACCGCTATGGCCTTGCGCATGCCCGTCATCGACATCGTGCATCGTGCAATCCTAATCGGTCTCGTCGGTGTGGGCACCGGGGGCGTTCTGATGGGTTTCCAAGTACACAGAGACATCCTTCGACGCGGTAACGGTACGTACATAGCTATCTCTGTATAGTTATTTGCAGGTTTTGACACGGGTGTCCTTATCTCCGCAGAGGTTGGCTGAGCGTGATTTAAGGGCTCACCGAATGGAATGCTCATTTCTTTTACTCTAGCTCGCTCGAGAAATTGAGGTACAGAAAGAGGTCGCCCTCTCTGAAGGGAAGGAGGTATGTGACCTCATCAGACGTCTATACTCTGTACACACGCTCATTTCTTATATGCAGATCGAAAATGAGAAGGCACTTGCAGAAGCTGCACAGTCCATATTAAAGTCTCGCGGGCCCTGATCTTATAATCAATCAAGCATGTACAGTACTATTAAGCATTTGAGATTTCTTCTACTTCTGTGTCTAAAATTTGTTGATCGTAGATTCGAATTATGTTTTTCCTGGGGATATATATATTCTTGTTGTCCTTTCGCGCTTGTCGGATTGCAGTCCGGAGCTCGATCGTAAGCTCCTCTACGTGCAGCTCGGTTAGCATCGCTATATCCTCATCATCATCCAATATGTCAGAGCGCGAGATCCAACCCCTCTCGGTCAGGACGTGTTCAATAGAACTTAGGCTCATCGCCTACGAAATGGCGAATTGGTACAAAATGAATGACCGGAAGAAAAGAAAAGGAGAAAATATAAAGAACATACCATAACCTCATCGATTGCGACGGGTTTCCTAGTTTTCAGTATTTTAATGCGCGTGCGCATGCGCGCCTTCAGGAGGTAGTCGAACTGGCTGCATATCTTCACCGCGACTCCTTCATGGCCTTAGTCGTCAGTGCATTTTTCATTCGTTTTGGCGTCAGCAGGTTGCGGGCCTGTCGTACGTGCGCGCAGACACGCCTCTCGACCCACTCAGTCATATACATCTGCGCGAGGTTGCGCGTAGTCATAGGGCACTGGAAGTAGTTTCGTGACATCGACCGCCAGCAGTTCTCTCTTCTCTGCAATCTTAGCGAATTCACTTTCAAGCCACTCGGCAGTCTGGTCGTGACCCCATGTACGCGGATCTGCTGAATTCATCACCGCTGCTGAAGCACGACGCCGCGGAAGCGGGAATCGGAAGGGCGCTGCATAGTCAAACGCCAGATCGAACTCGAAAAACTTCTGGGCCAGAGTCGGACCATCCCGCTATACAGGGACCTGAAGTTGTACAATGATAAGGTGGCTCAAATTTACTCACTTTCATTCCTGGGACATGTGCGATGACAAGCCCTGGTTCGGCGCTGCGTACACTGACGCCCTCGCAGAAGCCTACCTTCAATTCTGTTTCGTCGCCCCTTTGTCCTCGGTATCGTAAACGTAAATTGACTTTGAATGGTACCGTGCCGCACTGCGCATGCCGTAAGACATAAACTCAGCAAAATCCTTTGCTATGCGACTCGACCGCGCCGAGCACTATACACATACACATTCAAGTGCTCCTTGTTCAAAAAATAACCCAAAAATTAGGGCCAGAAAGACTAGCTAGTCGTTACCACCAGTACTAAATGTTCCCATCCTATAGGTGCTTCCATCGCTGATTCTTTTGTCTCCTGCCTCCTTCATGTGAATGAGCAATCGACTTCCAGTGAGACAGAGGATGCAAGGACTTCCGAATACTTCCAAGATATAAGGCAGCTGTCCTATTTTTGTGACCCAAAATGTTACTATGCTAATCGTCGTGCAAAAGGTTACACTGTCCAGAGAAGAATGGATGAGTAGCAAATTGCAAAGCAAAAACAAAACACCAAACCTACAAAACGAAGTACAATATTTGATCCTGAACGAGAATCGTGACAAGACCCGACCCACGGAAACCGGTAGGCATCCTCCAGAAGTTTATGGCCTCATGGAGAACGAAACCCATTAGGATGATTCCATAAACCAGCGGGGGGAACCTAGCTCTGAATGAGCACGAATTGTAATACATCAAGCAAGTGGTGCGTGCCACGGTAATGCCCCAAATGTTGGCGGAACACCTGTATCGGATGCACATATTGTGATATCTTCCGCAAGAACCCCTACAACAACTGGAAATGATAATCAGTGAGCACATCATCTCAGACGCAGAGATGCTTACGTTTTTTTTGAGAAAAATTGCTGTACAAGAGAAGGCCCAGAGAACAAGCCGCATCAAGGGAAAATAGAAATCTCAAATAATTTACTATCCTCTTTTCTAAGGGAGGTGGAATTCAGCAAGATGGTGTGAGCAAGATGAGAGAAAGCTTACTGTTGATATAAAGTGCTTCGACTCTTATGAGAAGAATGTCTGTAGAGACAAATTTTCCATCGGCAAGAGCGAAGCAGAAAGCATGTATCTCACAGTCAAGCAATTGGATAGTTAACCAGTCTAGCTTCAAATTAGTTGATAAGCCTGAATAGCATCAATAATTAATCGCCTGCTAGACTACAGATCCATCCAGTGTAGATGCCTACATTTTGTTATCAGTACATTACAGGACGCATCATAATTCCAAAGGCGGTCATTGCCTACAGCTAAGCAAAACGTATTCAAGGTAAACCGCACGGTCTGAGGGGGTGATACTTTATTATTACTCACAGACTCTCGTTTACATTAAAAGTGTACACTGGCACTTAACAATGTATTTAGCGGGTCCCATTCGTGAATCATGTAGGTACTGGACTACCACGCAATTGTCCCGAACGGCGCTGAAAGTCCGATGTAACGATTCTTCATTTTATACCAAAATGTTATTTCATGGTCAAATATAGCTCGCTGTGATGTAGCTCGGAAGCCACTCACCAGAAAGTACACTATGCTTACAGATTTGCGTGGAGTGCACTTTGAACTAGATGACAGTAAAGTATTGATAAATAGCAGCCGTGCTCACCCAGAAGTACTTGACCTAAAGGTAATTATCAGAATCGAAAAGCACAGAAGCGTTAGGCTGACTCTGAGTTAGTCTCACCTCCTTATCTAATGTTATGACTATAAGAATTATGAGTGAGATCTAGTTAGAATAGTACACAATAGGCGGACTAACTGGAGTTATACAACAGAAGTGCAGAAACTGCGACTTGGCCGTATAATGCAGTAAATGCTAAGGAGAAGAAATACGACACTAGCTGAGGGGTTGCATATTCTACGCCCCGGCCCGAATACATTACGATAATGAAGGTTAAGATCACTCCTGGAGGATCTTTAAGTTAACTAGATTGAACAAATTTCGAAACAAGGCCTCAGACGAGAAACAATTTGTACTGCAGTGGGAGATGCTCGAGCGCTTGAGAAGGATCACTTGTAATATTAATGTATCATTGTCAAAATGCGGCTGCCTGTCGAGGAAAAAAACTTCGTTCTAGGGTTGTACCTCTGCGCAGCCGATCTTCAAGTAATTCAGTACCTCAGGTCATACTACGCGATAAGTCAGGATATTAAAGAAATAACTCGGCACGTCCGATCCGTCCTGAAGTTAGTGAAGTGTTTTACTTTGGATTTTTGACAGTTGCCAGCGAGCGACCGAGTACATCGGAAGATATTTGACTTGGACTCCTTGATGCGGCAAAGAGGCAGCACACAGTCGAGTTTCTTCTTCCTACTAGAGAAGAAACTTCAAAGAAGAGTCTTGGATGTGAATCACGAACATGTGTAAAAGAAATGAAAAATGCGCCCCAAACAATGTGCCCCAAAATAAACCTTACTCTCGGCCAACACCGTAGAAAGCATATCATGTTTTCTTCATCTCTGCGGCTGCACTACAGTGTACATGAGCTATCATAAAGGAAGGAGTTCGAGGTCTAATCAAGCATAGGAATCAATACAGAAACAATGACCGGTGTCGAGCTATGCTTTGTGGTTTCAAAAAGTGAATGTAATTCTGTCTAGCAGACAGACAGCCAAGGTGGGAAAGAGATAGGGCTGAAGAAGAGTAAAGTAAGGAGGTCAGAAGTAAAGTAGGTACTAGAACAATTTGTACTTATCGAGAAACAGAAGAAATAAAATCTGAGGGGCTAAGAACAGACGGCAAGACTGTAAACGTACATGGTACAAAAGATATGACAACTGTGTCCGTCTTGTCAAATGCCCTACGCAAAAAGAAAAAAAAAGGTAGCGCTAATCGTGCGAACGGCCTGCACTAGACGAAGGAGGTATAGAAAGTTCTGATTCGTTCTTCAGCTGTAGGTATAGTACCTCAGCCCACAACGGGAGGGGAGGGATATGGCCAACGAGTGAGCGCAAGAGTCCAAGCCTAAAATAAGGATCCCGTCAGATTTTCATTCAAATCTACGTCAATTGTAACTTGCCATCTCGCTTTCTCTTCGTCTGAGTCTGCAAAGAACGTGATTTCTTGGCCATGCGGAAATAATATGCGGAACGAGCGTTCAACACCATATATGCCGTCAAAATCATCCACATCTCGCCTTCTGGCATCAGGACCCTGGTCGTCTTCAACACTTATTGCCTTCTTAAGATCGATGGTTGCGGTTGTGCGCTTGGTGACATCGTTGAATGCTATCAAAGAGCCGCCAACCACACGGAACTGCCGTCGTCTCCATATCTAACAAAGAATCAGTTGACTTGCTTCAGATACATATGGAACGCAAGACGCACAGAGCAGTCACCACCAAGCTGTGTCAAAGTACCTTCGAGGTACGTTTGCTTATGCCAGTGAACACTTTTGAGACCAGAACGGCACTCTTCCAAGTTCTGCGGAAGCTGGTTTTGTGGTAATCCTAACAACGGCGGTAGTCTGAAAACCTGAAGCACGATCTCACCGATCTGCTTGGGCACCATCGTGCCGCCCGCTCCTCCACCCTCACCAGGTGCTTCAAGGCGCTGCCCAAACAATGGGAATGCCGTCTCGAAAAGGCGTGCGTCGCAGTGTAGCGCTATGTCCTTGAACGCGACAAATGCGCGCGCCAGCGTCCCATCCGGTTTGAGATATCGTGCAAGGTTCTCCTCCATCACAAAGCGCACGATAGGTTCTGTCTGCGCTCGCACATGCTTCGGCTTTCTGGGAGTCCCGCCAAAAAAGCTGCGCATCCCACTCCGCTGTGACGGCCCTGCGATAGGCGCGGGAGATGGTACAGACGCAGGAGGTGTGATAGCTTTGAACTGTTGAATGATGTGCGGATCACGCCTAACTTTGAGGCTCAACGTAAACTCAAGCTTTGCGTGCTCAATCCTGTGCGCAAGTGAGACTAACGTCGTTTCCGTATAAATAGTACACAACTTACAGCTCAAATTCCTGCTCAATCCTAGCGTCACGAGTTAAGCGGGCCTCCGGTGTCGTTACAAAATGAATACCGTTGTTAAGAGTGCAGACAAACATCGTCTGCTGTGGTGGTAAAGGAATGCTCATTGCTTTAATTCTGACAGCTAATAACCCATAAGCAGTCAGCTGTACGCCGCAAGTTCTGCATTATAGTCTCCTACCTCTGACGAAGACTCTCCCGTGTGCCTTACCAGGTATTTCGCGAGAACGGTATTCCCTAATTTCACGAGCATACTCATTCTAATTTATGGATTTTGCGTATCAGATGAAATATATTGTCGACAATAGGAGAAACATACCATGTCGCTCGTCCTTTTGATTGCTCTCCAGGCTTTATTGACACTCAGGTCGCCGGCCTGGCTCATATGCGAAACAGACTCTTCCTGAGAAGATGATGCATAGACAACAGCTTCATGTTCGCGCAATTCGTAGGATTTCTAGAAGTATTAATGAATCGTTATAATACGTCTACATTGTCAACTGAATTAGATTACCTTCTTATCGGGATCAGCAATTTTGTTTAGTTCACGCTCGATGCTGTCCGTCAGCGGGTCTTCAATATCGTCGAAAGTCATGCCGAGTACACCGCCATTTTGATTCATGAGCAGGGAGACGCGTTTCTGAGCAGCAGCACCCTGTTGACAAACCAAAATTGTTAAGCTAGCTTGTTGCACCTAAAAATCAAAACGTACATCGCTCACAAGATCATCTGCATCGCCCGTGCTGAGGCTACGTCGTGCACTTGGCCGTCTCGACGACTTCCTTCGCGTGACTGGACTACCATCAACATCAAGTAGATCTCCCGATGCATTGCGGCGCGGAGCGACAAATTCGCCTGAGTCTCGTGCACGAGCCTGGCGTCGNTTTTTCAATGGCTATTTCCTCGCGCGCTTGCCTTGCGCTCTTTTTAGGAGTCTTTGGCGGTAGCGGTGGCGGCAACGGGGATGATGGTCTCATCGGGTCGTCTCTTTTCATACTAGTGCTACAGCATCCACTGGGTACTTCAATGTTATCTGCACAAGACATGCCTGAGTCC
This sequence comes from Phellinidium pouzarii, assembly GCA_004802695.1. Classification (NCBI taxonomy): domain Eukaryota; kingdom Fungi; phylum Basidiomycota; class Agaricomycetes; order Hymenochaetales; family Hymenochaetaceae; genus Phellinidium; species Phellinidium pouzarii. The sequence continues at coordinate 17,781 of SGPK01000123.1, forward strand.
GCTCGCACAAAATGAGTTTCGGGAATAGGCGCTGTGCTCCCACGTTGCAAGTGCTCTGGCGGAGGTAACACCCGGCTTGGCCTGTCGCGCAATGACTCTTGTAAGTTGGCAAGAAGCTCGGTGCTTTCTTCCGTAATCAGCTCTGTGTCTGCCATACTGACATCACCGCTAGAAACTGTCACGCCAGACTGGTTCACGTCTGAGTGCACGCCATTCACGCGTTCGCCGCCGCCCGCAATACTAACATCATCAACAAGCCGGTCGAGGGCACTGCGCATATCCATCTCTGCAATATCGACACCTGGTTGACTAAAATCAAATGATGCAGCAATTGAGGAGCCGTGTGCTGACGAGTGGCTGGCAAAGTCGAACGTATGTGCACGAGACTGTAGTTCTGGGCGAAGATGCATAAGACCCGTGCGGTCATCAATGTTCCGACTATCATTAGGCGAAGTAGGTGCAGATGTGGGTGTAGGTGCAAATACATGAGCAGGAAACTTAGATGTTGGATATGAACCTCCTGGAGAAACAGATGCATATGAGGAGGGCTGGAGTGGCGCGGGGGTCGGGGACAGAGCGCGCTTAAGTCGTTCTTCCAGAGTCGGACGCTGCCCATACGGTGATGACTGTACTAGAGGAAGCGGCAAGGTCGTCTTTGCGCCTTCCACGTCCACGTCTTCCATATCAATCTCCTCCTTCATTTTGCCCTTCGCCTTCGCTCTCGCATCAGCCACCTTTTCATACTGTACCTCCTGAGTATTAATCACGAGTGGAGCTGGCGTTGAGGCTGTTGATAAAGGAGGCGTTCCAACAGTATTCTCTACAGAGCGTTGGCCGATGAACCGGCGTATCATGCCCTCTTTGCCAACTCGCGGGCTCCTATTCAAGGCTGCATCGGAGCGCGTAAGGCTTGCCTGGCCTGTGAGCCCTTCAGAAAGATTATATAGCTCGGTATGCGACTTCGTCTGCGAGGGTGAAAGGTCCGAGTTGCGGTCTACCCCGTTCTGCACAGGCGACGCGTTCCTCGAAACATAGTCTGCATGTGGGATCTGAGCATGTTGAAATCCCTGATTCCAATTACGAGCTTCTATATTCTCAACATCCACTTCAGCTGCGTTCGAATCACTTATCTCTGTCATCTTTCGTTCTTCACCCGACATCTTCCCTTGCATTTCGTGATCAAGATTGGTCTTGAGATCATTAACAATGCTCGCCACAGATGCATCGAGCGATCTATTAGATAGCCCTCCGAAGGACACATCCACAGATCTTTCTGAACGGTCACGGTCGCTTTCGCGGCGCTCTCGGCGACGCTCATTTCCGCTCTCACCACCCTCGCGGCCATATCTTCCCGGGGAATACTCAAAGCTCGGTAAAGGTGGGAATTCATGGAAGCTCGCGATTGACGTGTTAGAAAGTACGTCTGCGTCCAAGTCCAGGTGTTCGAACTCAAGTTCTGCAAGAATGTCTCGTGGCTCGTTGGGCGTTCCAAATACATCTAAATGAGATTTAATCATACTTATTCAAGCTNAAAAAAATATAGTCCTTACCATCGTCTTGCGACGAACTTGTTCTCGAGTTGTTCAAATGTAAGTCAAGTTTGGGTATGTAAGGTTCTGGTAGGTCGCGTTCGACATCCACTGCCCCGGGTTTCTTCATTGGGCTTGGACTCGGCGGAAGTATCTTCACATCAGATTCTAAGTCCGCGTCGCGCGCCGTTCGCGCTCTCTCTGCGTGATGCGTCCTCCCCAGTGGCATTCCGTCCTCCGCGCGCTCCGTATCTGGCGGGAGCGCGGGCAGCGGCGTCCGGCCATAGGTGAGCGGTGCTGCGTGCGTTTGAGGTGTTTGGGGAAGCGTGTGTGGCTGCCGCGGCGGCGTTGAGAGCGAGATCGGTGAAAACGAGGGCTCATAATCCCTTAAGTCGTCATGCTCTGTGTCATCCTTTTTAGTGGCGAAAACCCCCGGAATTGGCGGTTGAGCATCTTGCTGAGTATCGAGCTCGTGTTGGTGATCGCGTGCACGCTCGACATGATGAGTTTGTCCATGCGGCTCGCCATCCTCGGCTCCAACAGACATCGCATTAAGGTCGGCGGCAATTGTAGTGAATGACGTAGAGTTTAGCTCAGGCGTGGATGGCTCACCGCTGAACGTCGATGCTTCTTGCAGCATCGAATCAACAAGCCCGTTTATACTGACATCCAATGCGTCAAACACAGGCATAGCGCGGCGTGGGGAGTGCTTCGGTGTCGCATATTCGGCAGATGCATATTCAGCACTCGCATTCGACGATTCAGCGGATGAATCAGGTTGCGCATTCTGCGCTGGCTCGGGGACACCATACACTTGATCGTCATCCGACTCGAACACCGCATCTTCGTGGCTTGCGCGGTCGAATTCGACAACGTCACATCGCTCATCGAATGTGACCGTTTTCCGTCGTTCACGGGTGGGCGTGTCTACAGGCGAGCCACCGATAGACAGAGAGCGAGAGCGAGGACCCATAACACGAGGCTTCTGCACGAGGGATGAACGTGCCGGCGATGCTTGCATAGCAGAGGGAATAGGCGACCTGCGCTCAAAACTCGGAGAAGGGGTAAAGCGCTGCTCAGCGGGACGTTGAGGGGGTGTAAGAGGTGTTAATGGACGTGTAGGGGGGTCAACCGCTTTGATAGTGAGCGGAGGTACATAGACGTTCTCTTTGCTATTGAGCGAAAAATCCGTCTCAGTCGTCTCGGGGCTCGTCTCGTCATCGTTCGCGCTGTGTGCGTATTTCATAGGCAATTCAATGGATATAGGCATGTTCATTTCATCATCTGCGTCGTGATCATCACCCTTGCCATTTGGACTCATAATCCTTCGGAAAGGGCTCTTCGAGACAGGCTCCTTCTCGGCGAGCCCCTGAAAGCCCTTGGACTGGCGACGCTTGAAGCCAAGCTCATTCACACGCAGTGAGTTTTCGCGCTCAGCCTGCTGAACGAGAGAGTCGGGGCGGGGACGCTTCTCACCACTAACCTTGCGTGCCGTCCGTGGCAAACCCGTAGTTCCATTCGAGTTCGAAAGGCCTGGCTGCCTCGGAGAAATACGAGCTGGGGCCGGTATTTGTGACCTAAAGGGCGATCTTGATACGAGGTTGTTGTTGAACATGTGCTTGTAGCTGTTGCTGGAGCGGCGCGCGACTACCTTCGGCGGCGGGTTCGGACTGCTTGACGAAGACACGCCGCAAACGACGTGGTCTCGCTTGGCAATGCGGAGAGGGGTGATGGTGTTTGCCCAGCCCGCCGTAGACTCCTTGAGTATGCTGTCCTTCATCGAGTCAGGGCGAGCGCGGCCTGGCGTCGAGGATGTCGGGGGCGGCGGCATAGGCTTCTAATGCAGGTAGAGTCGCGGGATGTTCAAGAAGACCGTGGGAGCCAAAGTACGCGCTCAAACAAAGAGTCACGTGATCGTTACTTCCTCATCTCGGTCTCGGTCACAGACACTCGACACTATTTCGAAAAATTATGAATGTAAGAACACTCCATTGTTGCTTGTACATAAATTCGTATGATCCGATTGAAAAATGCGTAGACATATATTTATCCACTCGAAGAAATGGTGGTACCATAACAACTGTCAATTCCGCGCTGTGGCAGCACGTATCACCGCTACCTTCTGGCCAATCTCGATCAAGGCATCCAGCGGCCCTTCATTTGCCTTTACCCACTCCAGAAGCTCCGGGTAGCCCATAGGAGCTGGTGCCGCTTGACATGCTGGCGTTGACGACGTGTTGTGAGGATTATCCGCACTTGTGTCTGCAGGGTATCGCAGCGTCTGCACGTTAGAGGTACGTGACTAAATAAATAGTTCTTCATCCATTCTGAAGAGTGAAACTTACCATATCTTCGTCGTCCTCTAGTTCATCGATCTCCATGTCACTTGACATGGTATCATTTTTAACGTCCTCTTCGACTTCTGGTGTCCATTTTCTATCAGCGCTTCCCGAGCGAGTCTTAAAAATCAAAAAAATTATATTATGTCATGTTAGTACCTTCTTCAGTACCGCCAATCCCACATGAGGAACTCACCCTTGCGACGTATAACAGTGTTCTTCTGCCTAAATCAATAGCCTCCGTGACATTCGAGATGCCCCCAGTTGCGTTCCTCAAAGTTTCCAGAGCGTGTGTCTCTTCAGAGCTGCCCTGTGGTCTGCCTGAACTTGTCTCTTGAGTGGCTCTCTCGTCAATCACAGGGGCACAAGTTTGCGCTGCATCAAATTCCGTAACCGCACTGATGCTATTACCGGCCGACGCTGTGCTGGCATCAAGTGCATTGTCAACCAGCTTAGCACCGATAGTAGTACCGGTGCCTACTAGTCGTCTTCCCTTATTGTTGTCTTGCCCACGCCTGATGGTGGCAGGGTTACTAAGCTTGGTGCCAGCTGCGGATCCAGAAGAAGGTAATGAGGTGTCTATACCATATTTGATGGAATTGTGGCTCTGTTCTTCAACTTGAGCTGATAATGGGCCTATGTAACGTGCAATTGGAGTCAAGCCTTTGTTCATATGTGTGCTGGATCCATCCTCATTAGGGGTTGAAACCACAAGTGGATGATGGAAGAACCTGAATGGGATAGTTGGTGAAGGTGACTTTTCCTTTTTCACTATCTTGCAATCTTGGTCTCCTATGTTTGGACTTGGTCCTGGAGTATTTGTGACATGTGCTTGTTCAGTAGTGGTGGGTGTGGTGAAAGCAGCAAAAGCAAAAATTGGTGCTGAGGATATTGAACTCAGTTCTAGGTCTGGCTTAAGCTTGACTGATGTTGAAATAGGTGTAGGAATGTTGAGATCTGTGTAATTTGCTGTATTGCTTTCATTACCAATGCATCAGCACATTTTTAAGTGACTTGGTCTTAGGGAATACTTACTCTAGGTGTTGGATAAACTGAGGGAATTTGTGGGTGGTATCACAAAGGTGAAACACATATGCCTCAACATCATCAATGGAGACAGCTGTCCTCTGTGCCCAAACACAAAACATTTGGTGATCTCCATATGGTCTTTCTTTGAGTAAATTCTGCAGGATATTTTGGTCCTTTCTTGAGATATTAGGGAATGCTGAATAGTTCAATAAATTATCCATACAAGGTAGTAAACAGATTGTGGATTGTAGCATACCAATGCATTGCACACCAGATAAATATTTGAAGTAATTTTTGATGGTATCTACTTCGATTTTGTGTTTTCTTGCCCAGAATGGTAGATTTGCCTCTCCTGTATTTGCTTGGAACAACCAGCACAACGTTGCCCTAGTCTCAAGAGGGATTTGCCCAAATACTGAGAGGAAAATGCATAAATGTCAGTGCAATGAGTTGATAAATAAACAGAAATGATAAACATACATATGTGCTCCCCAGAACCTAAATCTTGAAATGAAGCAACAGGCTGTGGGGCCTTTGACAGCTTCTTATTCCTTACTTTCATGTAATATATGAGGTGCCTGTTCTTGAACCAAGCATTGCCTGCTTCCCACAACTGTCTAATGACAGCTTCCTTGAATTGGAAGGGGATTTGAGCATCTTGACATACATAGTACTTGTCCAACCAGTCTAATGTTGTATCATTCATAAATGAAACACCATCATCAGCATGTAAAATCATAATAATGGTATAAGCTAGAAGAAGCTTACTGTTTATGATGGTTTTCCCTAAGCAATTGAGCCTATGTATTTTGGGGTCTGAGCTATGGCTGACAACAGGTGCAGCAGCAGAGGCAACATGAGGCAGAGGTGAAGTAGTAGTGTCATTGGGAGCAACAGCCAAGGAAATGTTAACTGTATCAACAGGATGTGAAAGCTCAGGATGAGACTGGGGCGGAGATGCAGAATGATGGGCATAGGGTTGGGGAAAAGCCATAGAGTCCTGCGAATAGAATAGATAAGCAATCAATCAAATGACTAAGTGTGCCATCAGATGATACTATCAATACTCAATCAGTTACTCACCTGAAGAAAAACAGTCCTTAGGAGGGCTACTTATGCAGGAGAAGGGGAAACTTGAATGATGGGTGGGGCGAATATGTTGAGGGGGGGACGATGGGAAATCTGGTATATATATACCTGACTAGAGTCAAGGAACCAAATTCCTGGGCCATCAGAACCTTATCCTGAAACAGGAGCAGGACGAGATGAGTCGTGGCATGCAATTTGGTCATGGTAGGAGACATGCTTGAGTAAGATCCCGGGTCCGGCAAGGGCAGGGTATGTTTATATCAATAACTCACATCGATATCCTCGAATCCGTCTATGGAAATCAAAGAGTATTGCAGACGATTCAGCCGGATGTAGTCGAGCTACAACCTAGCATACTAGTACTGTGCTGTGGCAANTTTTTTTGCTCTAATATTAATGCTAATGAAGCCCGACCCTGAAAGGTACTTCTTACGTAACATTCGCTTAAATTTTGAGTCTTGCTCGGGCTGGACGCACTCGACCGTACGAGAAATGCTGTCTGACAGCGAGTCTGGCGTCGATGATGTCCATCAACTCACACTCAATGAACATTTTGCGAAAGCATATGCGTACAAAAAGGAGCGGGAGGAGCTTTCAAACTGTATGTGTTTTTAAATTTAACTTGGAGCTTAAGTTTTCTCACCTCAAATCGTCTTCTCTTGCGTCCGGTGCTAGTGAAAGACAAGTACGGTTCTGACTTGGAGGAAGGTGGTGAGGTTAGCGAAGATTCTGAAGAAGATACGACGGAGGATGAAGAAGGAGAGGAACTGACGCCTGCAGTCGATGCGGCTATCCTTCGGACTCTCGCACGTATCAAGCGGAAGGACCCCGCCATCTATGAAGTTGATAAAGACGTTTTTGAAGGTGCGTGGCTCATTACCTGAAGATTTCTGAACTCTGTTCTGAAGACTCAAAGGCAGAAGAGCAACAGAAAACGAAAGGGTCGTTCTCGTTCAACACTCAAAAGGACAAGCACAAGGTACGCTTGCGCTCTAACTTCGCGCATTTTTTTTTTCTCTGCTGATNAAAAAATGTATTTCTCAGTCCAAGCCTCTTCTGATGCGCCAACACGTCCTTAACTCTACGATAAAGTCAACCTCCCGCTCACCTTCACCGAGCCCAGCCGAACCCACGCACGCGCAGGAGCAAGCGGAGCTGCGGAAGGAGACCATCTCCGCCTTCCACTCTGCTCTCGCTGGCGATGGTACAGCAGAAGATGAAGACGACATTTTAATCCCGCGAGAAAAGACGAAGGATGAAATCGAGAGGGAACAGGAAGAGTACCGCGAGTTCCTGACGCGCGAGGTGGGCGAGGATATCAGTGGTTTGGTAACCGTTGAGGAAGGCGGAAATGTAAAGATGAATGTTGAGGATGAAGACGGAGACGAAGGTACGGAGGATGTCGCAGAGGAGAGCGAGAAAAAGAAGAAAAAGAAAAAGAAGACCAAAGGGAAGAAGACCAAGGAGGAAGCCGACCATGAATTTTTGATGAAGTGTGCCTATCAACAACATCTCTCGATTAGTAACTAATTGAATTTCATTAAGTTATATCCTTGGTCGCGGCTGGATTGATCATTCAACACGCCATGTTCCTACTTACAACGAAGTTACGGACTCCAGGAGAAACGAAGATGAAGACGGCGCTGGGAGGGTACGCATTGTTAGTGTGAAATCTTCGCTTGGTGAAGACGCCGAAGGTGATGGGGACTTCGACGAAGAGGAGTTCGATGAAGTGTTAGATACTTTCGAAAGTTCGTATAACTTTCGCTTTGAGGAGCCGTGCGTCTCTTTTTGACCTCTTCCATATTTATGGAGCACTGGAGTGACGTAATCAACTTTCATTAGGGATGCTTTCAAAATTCCCGCGCACCCACGTACGATTGATTCCACCGTTCGACGCGAGGAGAACCCCCGCAAGGAGGCGCGTGAACGCAAGAAGCAGCGGAAGGAAGAGAAGATTCTTCAGAAAAGGGAGGAGGTAAAGCGCCTGAAGGCGCTTAAAATGAAGGAGATACGCGAGAAGTTAGAGCGCATAGGCAAGGAGGGGGGAAAGAGCATAGATGATGAAGGTATGTTTTCTAGTAGATACTGCACTGTGGATGATTGATTAATGATGGACCCCTCTCTTTCTCACAGCACTTGCTCAGCTCGACCTCGACGGTGACTGGGATCCAGATGCTTATGATACCCAGATGAAAGGAATTTACGGTGGAGAAGATGAGTCGGAGCTCGGCGAGGACGATGTTGACTTGGAAAAGCCAAGCTGGGACGATGACATTGACATTACGAATGTTATTCCAACCGCAAAGAACGACCTTGCAGGTCCGTCAACGTCGAAGAAAAAGAAGAAAAAGGACAAAAAGAAAAAGAATGGCGATGCGGACGAGGATGGCGTAGATATCGATATGATGGACGCCGACTTCTTGGGTGTAGAAGGCAATGATTTTGAAGAAGGTGCCTCTACTTCTAAGCAAAAGCGCAAAGAACTCGACGCACACATGGACGATGTATATGGGCTGGAGTTCAATGACATGGTTGGCGATATGCCGACGCGCTTTAAGTACATGCCTGTACTCCCGCAGACTTACGGGCTTGACCCCGTGGAAATTTTACTTGCAGATGACGCGGATCTGAATAACGTCGTTGGCCTCCGTACGCTCGCTCCATACCGCAGGGATAAAGGTCGTACTTGGGATGCGAATCGCAGCGAGAAGTTGCAGGAGCTCAGAAGTCAGTTACGAGAAAAGAGAAATTTTGCAGTTGGCAGTGGCGGCACGAACACAAAATGGAGTGGAAGTGGGGTTCAAAATGAAGAGGAAGAGAGGCCGGCAAAGAAGAGGAAGGGGAAGAAGGAACGGCTAAAGGCTAAAGCAACTTCGACAGAAGCGACTGAAGACACTTCCGGGGTCGGGGATGCGACAGATGATGTGAAGAGGCCTCAATGAAAAGACGCAAACGGCGCCATAAAAAGTCTTATGCTCAAGATGAGGGTAGCTGAACCGGGTACTCACCTCTGCAGTCTGTTATAACTGTGTATTTATTCGTACGTGTTTGGATTCGCCTAGTCGGAAGAATTCGTCATTTAATTCGCAGTCTGATGACGGTTCCGTATCTTCACAACAAAATGTACCATGTAGCTCTTATTTCGTCGGACCAGCTGAACAGTGAGGGTTATTGGCAGTAATTGTTATGGAGCAACTTTTGGAACAATTCTCTTTGTCCTGCATAAAGTATTTATGCGTACTTGAGCGAAGCAGAAATCTATAATAAATGAACGCAAGTTCGCTCTTCCACAGGCCATGTAGTCAAGTTTGCTCTGGTATGACTTAAAGACCTTCGAAGCACTTGTGGAAGGAATTAAATAAATGAAATACAAAGATACGCGAAAGACGCGCTTTGAAACTCGGCCACTGGCGCGTGCCGCCGGTATAGTACACCTAGGTCCTACTAGTAGCGCGGCCACTGGCAGTCACTTCAGATATTATTAACTTTACTAGGATGACGAGAAGCGTTGTCGACGTAAGTACCATCGAACTCGTTTCTAATCCCGCTATATGTTATGGGGTGTTACATTACTGAGCTGCACAGAGCAACATGCCGTCGAATACGGTCGCTTCGCACCTGAATCCTTTCTACTAGTAGTAGTGCAATACATCCGACCAAGCCACAGAAGTTTAGGGGCTCTCGAATCTCGTCAAATTACTGAAAGTAGGATACAAATCCTAATGAGAGTCCACTGAGGTGGACCGTGGCTCACGATGACTGACGTTTCCTAATACTTCATTCTAGATTCTTGCCATTAAATATGAAGGTGAAATTTGGAGTACTTCACATTTATTACGTCTGTGTAGCAAAACAGAATCGGGAGAGAATAGTCGGGAACTTGAGGGCCCTCTGTAGGGACTGGCACCCAGTTCTGATAAATCCTCTCAGCGGTTCTGTAAAGTGAATGATGCCATCCAGAGAGATTATTCTTACCATGATATGCGGCCCTCCCCTCTTTTCTTTTTCAGTTTATACGCCCGAGCCAACGAGCCATCTTGCATTTTTTACTAGTACCGTTTGTCAATGTGACTTCCGTTATTTTCTTCGGTATGCTTTGCTTCTTCTTAACGGTCATATACATTTCAATGAGCTTTCGTTCTATCTAGTAATGGCCCAGAATCCGCAGCACAATTTTTGGCTATCCCATCCGTGAGCAGCTGGGATACGACACAGTATGTGCACCGGCAGTTTGTGCATGTAGAAAAGAGCTATGCAGCAGCGCGAATTAATACTGTCGACTAAATTACGGGCAGTGCCATCTGCAACTTTCAAAACTGATGAGCACCTCTGAATAAAATCTTCTGAAATTTGGTGTGTAGGAGTTTACAGCTGTCTGCATGTTGGATGCCGCATTTCAAAATTCAAATGCCACATCATCCACTTGCACTTGCTATAAGTAAACGTGACTTCCAATCTGGGCCGCTTTAGTGTCGCACCGAAAAACCCACCATGCCCATCGTCGTGACGTCGACCACGACACGCTCGCTCTTTCTTAGTTTTCCTACGGCTTCTCATCCTGTGGGTCGTGCTGTATCTATCTGGTTGAACAAAGAACGGTGCCAAACCGTCGCAAATTTGTCGAGATTGACGGATTTTTCGAGTTTCGACTCTCAGGGTCTGACTCACACGAACTGGAAAGAAGGAACTCAGTGTTTCGGCCATTGCTACTCTACCGTCCACTATACTTGGACTTGAAAACGTCTTTTGGTTTCTGGCGAATATTAGGTGTCTAGCATTGTAATGGTGCGCGGCAGGGCGAGATCGAACGCCTCAAGAACTCACTCTGATCGAGCAAGCACATCTGCTGCAGCGGGTGTAGAAGATGAGATTGTGGTATCAGAGCGTCGGGCATTGATACTCGAAAGGCAGGGTGAGCTGGAGAGGGTGCTAGATAGACATGACGACCTCGTATGTACACTCTCGTTTCCTCGATATATTCTCATCAAATGGTTTTTCTTGCATGAAGGTTCGCGAAGCATTCCATCTTGAACGATTTATAACTTTGTTACAGTATGATCCTCTGGTACGCACTATCGCTCGCACAGTAACTTGCGACTGTTTCGCGGTGACGTATTCCATAACATTTGTCTAACGTTCTTCTGTTCCTCATTGTTCAGATCGCAAAGCAAGACCAGACCCCCGTTTTCCTTGAGGCATGTTCATTCATTCTTGTGAGACTTTGTAGCTTAGCCTACTTTCTGCAGTACAAAGCAAACTATGACTTAGTCATGAAGACGCCGGGTTCGGGGCCGTCCCGTACGACACGCCGCACACAGAATGAACGCTTATCAACTTTGAAGAGTGTATCGCAACCTTACCTGCCTTCTGTGTCTCAATCAGTGAGTGCTCCCATGAAACCTTCTCGCTCGGCAGCTGTAAGGCCTTCAAAAATGGTACCTTCGAAGTCTTCAAGCGTTGCTCCCTTGAAGTCTTCAAACATTTCCGGTATGCATTCCCCGACTTCAGTCAGTGCTGTAGGGACTATCCCACAAAGGAGAATCTCGCGGACCACTAGTCGTATTGCAAAGGGAAAGCAGAAAGAGAGCGTTTCTGATGAAGAATCCGAGGCAGATTCAGAAATGTTGGCTGCCCTCGAAGGACATATAGCTAAGGGAAGTTCTAAATCCCGAGGTAATCAAAGAGCTGTAAATGCACCCCCCGCGAGCGCATTGCGGTCCACTCGCATACGACATGGCGTGACAGAGGATACGCCTTTACCTTCAATTATCGTCCGAAATGGCGGGCCTATTCGAAATTATAAACGCTCCTGCAACGAGAGTACGTCTCAACCCAGCAAAAAGATTCGGTTTAAGAAAATGGAGACGAATTCTACTACTCTCAGCACAGTATCGTCGCCAACAACAAGATCTATGTCCCCTTTCGTTCCTGCTCACCCTACCGTGTCCGGGAAGACACTTCCTTCGAAGCCTACAGTAACCACCGTGCGTCCAGCAATCAGACGCGTTAGGCTCATCGTACGTGAGCCTCCCCCAACAATATCTTCTCCATCCCAGAGACCACGGCCTGCAATGTATGGACGTTCGTTGTCAGCACTTCTAGCTTCCTACGTAGAGTTAGAAGGGAAGGAGCAAAACGAGTCATACCTCAACCAAGCTGCGCTTCGGAGTGCGAAGACAATGGAGAGAATTATAGCTTTACGAAGGGAGGGCCGTTTACTAAAAAACGTCAAAGACTATCGCGACAGTAGTGCACCCACACATCATCCGAGGGATATTTGGGCTGCTGTTGTGGCTGAAGCATGTACACGGCGGAATGCATTTGTAGTTCCTGCAAGGGCGCCTCCGCTACCCCGATTCGGCCGCGGCGGGATCCTCGCGGCAGCTGTGTCAGCGCGGATGCGCGTGCATTGGGAAAATGTACTCGGACGCAAAAATCGTGACGCTTTGGTGGAAGAGCGGCGTCTGCGCGCTTTGGCAAAGTCAATTCTACGCCTTGTGCTCGACGAGTGGAAGAAAGTCGTATTTCACGTGCGTGAGGAGCAGCGGCGTGTACAGGAGGACGAAGAGAAGCGGCGCGGCAGGCAGCATCTTGCTGCGATATTGGACCAGAGTGGACAGATCCTCGAAAAGCAGCAGATGGAGCTTGTTCGGACGGACGTGATGAGGAGCAGGTCCGGCACGAGTAGCGTCGACGACGAAGTACCGACAGATAACGATAACTCGGACGACTTATCTGATGAAGAAGAAAAAGTATCCGAAATTGACTATGATGTGGATCGTGTGGACGATGAAGATGAAGATAGGGAAGCTTCCGACGGAGAATCAGCCATCGAGCAAAAATGCAACAGCGCTTTGCTTGCGTCCACTCCGGAAATCATCTCAGAGAGCCTGAGTGGAGACAAATACATTGATTTTAGCGTTCCACTGAACGATGTCGACATCGAGAGTGAATATGCGCTGTCTGAGAGTGGTCCTCAGGACCAAGATGCCCAGTCACTAGGCGATACTATGGATGAAGACGACGTTACGGACAACAAAGGTTTTTTACCCGGTGAAGAAAAGGAGGATGAGGACGAAGACGAAGACGAAGAATCAACCGAAGAGGTTATATTTAATGAGACAGAGCATATCATGGGCGAAGACGGCGAGAGTTTGGACGATCCGAGTTTTGCCACCGCTGATTCCTTGGGTACCTCGTTGGAGTCAACGCCCTTTATAGACGACATTCACATACACGATAACGAGGTTCTCCATCTCGGTTTGAACATGGATACGTCTTTAGAAGGGTTCAATTCTCCTGTTCTCAATCTTGCCCGCGATTTCGTGCATAGTTCTTTGGATATATCGAATGAAGGAATGGAGAGACATCTGGGCTCGCTGAAGCCAGCCTCGAAACCTCATCCAACTACAGCCATCTCTAACATGGACGTCGTTGACCCCTCCACGATCGTCAAGGTCGTGGATGTTGACGGGGTGCAATCCAAGCTTCTCAACGGTGATTCTCATCTCGAAAATGCAAAATATGCAGAAGTGGGGCCAAATTTAGTACCAGCAGATGTTCGTGATATTGTGCACTCGAAGGCGAATGGTACTTCAACTGATGCCAACGTGCATATTTTGCCGGAAGTCGATATGCAATCACTTCCAGAAGGAGGTGCAAGTCCTAATCCCAACACATTAAACATCCATGATCAAAATAAACACTCTCCAGATAGCCAAGTCTATGGATCTGACACGGTCGTCGTCGTTCATAAAGAAGACCAGGATGAGAAAGACGGAGCGTATGCTGATAATCATGTACCTGAGCCTGAACCAGAATGGGAGGCTCCACCCGAGCTACGGCCCTATTCTGTTGCCCGCGTCGAATGGACACCTGAGACAAAGCTTGCTCCTCCCTTACTTCTAAGGGGCAATCTCCGGCTTTATCAACAATCCGGTCTTGAATGGTTGGCGGCGCTTCATAATAATAAAATGAATGGGATTTTAGCAGACGAGATGGGACTAGGGTAAGTTTTCAATTTGGTCAGTGAGCAATTAGGATTGCACTAAGTAAAAATCGGTTTGCTTTAACGTGTAGTAAAACAATTCAGACTATCGCGCTCTTGGCACATCTTGCTTGCGATCGAGGTATCTGGGGACCACATCTCATTATAGTCCCGACAAGTGTTTTGCTTAATTGGGAGATGGAGTTCAAAAAGTTTTTACCAGGTTTTAAAATCCTGAGTTATCATGGTTCTACCAAGAGACGCAAGGAGCTTCGTCAGGGCTGGAACAGTCAACATGCCTTCAATGTTTGTGTCACGTCATACACTCTTGCGAGCAGAGATCAGCACATTTTCAAACGTAAAGCATGGTATTATATGATTCTTGACGAGGCGCACATGATCAAGAACTTCAAGTCTCAACGCTGGAACATCTTGCTCATGTTCCGATCATTCCGTAGGCTGTTGCTTACGGGGACACCTCTTCAAAACAATTTGACCGAACTATGGGCACTCCTACAATTTCTTATGTCTGGCTCTTCATTTGCAAATCTGAAAGACTTCGGCGAGTGGTTCTCTAGTAAGTCCCAGCTTGGTGTTTCGAGACGATTGGTATATTCAACTGCTCTTTAGATCCGTTAGAGAAAGCCATCGAGCAAGGAAATGTTCAGGACGAGGAAGTACAAGCGCAAGTGACAAAGCTTCATACTGTCTTGCGTCCTTATCTTTTGCGTCGTTTGAAACGCGATGTAGAAAAAGAACTGCCTAGCAAGTACGAACATCTTGTATTGTGTCGTTTGTCTAAGCGACAACGCTTTCTTTACGACGAGTTCATGTCCCGAAATCAAACACGCGAAGATCTCAAATCGGGTGTCTACCAGAGAATCGCGAATATTCTCATGCAGTTGCGAAAAGTTTGCAATCACCCAGATTTGTTCGAAGTGAGGCCTGTTGTCACGTCATTCGCCATGGACAAGTCTGCAATTGCGGAGTTTGAGATTAAAGAGTTGTTGATCCGTCGCCGATTTTTTGAAGACGACGATCAACTCTTACATATTGATCTCGACCTCTTTAGCTTGCAATTTACTCGCTTATGTGGGACGTCATCTATAGCTTCACGGAGAGTACAGTCCCTGGAAGAAGTGATCGCGGCAGAGGTGATTGCAACTTACCCCGGTGAACCGCCTCCCCGAGATACGCGCACGATTGAGGGATATCGGATCTACAATAGGTATCAACAACGTCTTGCAACTTATGGACGCTATAAACATATGCTTTATCTAAATCGGCTGAGGTGCAATCGGACCCCCATATACAGTTTGGAGACTGTTGGTATTGTGAAGCAATTATATAATCCTCTTACATCTATCTGCGGGGCTGAACTTCTGTTGGACAAGAATGCACTGCCAAAGTCTATGATCAAGTCTTATGCCGTCCGAGCGGAGGATATGGCAGATGCCATCGACAAATTCGCGTTTGCGACTCCTGCAGCTATCGCTCGCGATCTCCCGTCAATAGCACTTCGCGGAGTGTCTGACAGTATGCTGGAAAACTATGGTCCCGACTTCGACAACGTATTGCATAGAGCATCAGTCAAGCTGCAGATTGCGTTTCCAGATGTCTCTCTTCTGCAGTATGACTGCGGAAAACTGCAAGAGCTAGCACGTCTTCTTCGTGAGCGTAAGGATGGTGGGCATCGAGTGCTCATCTTCACACAGATGACGAGAATACTTGATATACTCGAGATGTTCTTGAATTTTCACGGATATTTATATCTGAGACTCGACGGTGGAACCAAAATCGAAGATCGTCAGTACATCACGGAACGATTTAATGTCGATGAGCGGGTGTTTGCATTCATTGCATCGTCCAGATCCGGAGGTGTAGGCATCAAGTGAGTCTGCGTCTAATTTGTTTCGACGATATCTAATGTTTCTCCAATAAGTTTGACTGGCGCAGACACTGTTATTTTCTATGATAGTGATTTCAACCCGCAGATGGACAGACAATGCGAGGATAGGTTTGTTCGCAGAAGCTTCGCTATAGATAACGGTGACTAACATATGCTACAGGGCTCATCGCATTGGCCAAATTAGAGATGTTCATATCTACCGGTTCATCTCACAATATACGGTTGAGGAGGCCATGCTTCGCAAAGCCAATCAGAAGCGTTCACTCGACGATATTGTCATTCAGCAAGGGGAGTTTGACTGGAGGACGTTCTTCCGACCGGATGAGGATGGGAAGGCGGTAACTGCCAGTGCTCTCCAGGTAGCCTTGACCGAGTTTGAAGATTATGAGGATGCCCACGCCGCAAAAATCGCAGCGAACGAAGAAGCAGCTTTACAGGGCGAGGATCGCGAAGATTTCGGTGACGCCGATGCTGCCGCGGAGTCCGGAGCGCATGGCAACGGAGCAGCGACGCCTATCGAGGGGCCTATAGATGTTGAACCTGCTGATGAGGAAGAGGAAGGTGGCACGACCATTGATTACATGCTGAAGGTTGTCCGCTCTGACCCGGAGTATTTCAGAGAGTGGAAATTGCCGTAACACGCCTCTCGACGTTTTTGTGTATGTCTACATAGTTTGTATGTGCGTCTATTGCAGCTTTGTTATAATCTTAATGTTGTATCAGAGTTATCACTAGTTTTCTTTGTTCTTTAGCTGTCGCTAATTATAAGCATTTTGCATAAGCCTCCTTTCGCATGGCAGCGTTTTCAGTTTCAAAGCTTCGCTTGAAAAGCTTTTTCCCGCAATCCTCTCATCTCTGTTCATTTCTCTTGCCCGACAACTCATCTGCTCTGGAACTTGCTACCGAGTACATATCTAGAGTGCCTGTGCTCCGACTGCAAATCCTTGAGCCTTGAGGTATCGTCTGGTACAACTTAAGCGAACGTTATTCTGGTAAGCTTCTGGATTGTAAGTTTCACTCGTGAATTCGCTTCATTGGGCTCTGTGGTACTTACGTTCAAGACGGCACAATGTTTAGAAAATGGAGTCAGACAATTTCAATTCAAATTCTATCTGAACCATCGAGTTGAACTTCAAGGCCTTCAAGGCATTTCTGGATATTTCAATCGTTTCTGGCTCTCGACTCTCGGAACAGTGCATACCGAAAGAGAATATCCCACCGTCACTGTTCTATTGCTCTCGTCCTTCCTTAAAAGCACGTTTCTCAGTCCAGCCTCCATTTCTCTGGGCTACACGTGAAGTCGAACCTTGTGTGTAATGTTACAATATTAATGCTTGCCACCACACTTTTGGACTGGTACTCGAAAACATATAAAATGAACTGCTTTTTCGCGAGCTAGCCTCCCAAAAGGCAGGGTTCGCCTCTATCCATGGCCAGCCCCTCCTTTTTCTCGCTTGATACCCCTCGCTCTAATCGTCCTAAAAGTTTGAGCACATTGCGCTTCCACGGCCTGCTCCTAACAGCGCTACATCCACTCATGTCTTACAGTCAAATCGATGCTATCATAAAATGTAGCAACACATTCTCAGCACTCTTTCTTCGTATCTTGTCTTCCCTGTGACAGATGGTCCTCATGGACGCGCATTCTCAGCACTCTTTCTTCGTATCTTGTCTTCCCTGTGACAGATGGTCCTCACGCGCGTCCATGTACTTCATGAATCCCGTTACAATTTCGGCATCGACATTATGTCTAGAGCGGTGTCCCCTTACGCTCATGGCTTGTCAAGCCTTACTTCTATGAATGGTCGTGACTCGTGGTTTCTCTCACGACCGTCTAAAGTTTGAACATCATCTCATATATTTATACATATAAGTATTTTTTTTGATATTTTATTCATCGGAAACAGAGCGTACTTACAATTTACTAGCGCATCATCCCATGCGCCTGTCAAAGAAGTCAGTTCAATTCCGAACCACTTTGGTTTGTGGTTGCTGCAGTTGAAGGCCTGGGACTGTGAGCTCGCTTTTCTTCCTGAGACGCACTCTTTATCTCAGCTTGCAGGTCGTAACTCGTACCAGGACTGACGTTCGAGGCCAGACGCACCTTACTCGGGTTTAGGGACTCAGATGTCTCCTCATCCCCTGCCTCATTCCTGTCGCAGTGCCTGCCAGTGCGCACTGCGGCATGGTTGGCTTCGGCTACAGTTGGTATATGAGTTGGCTCCGCCAGACCGAGGACGGCGGGGTGTGTTCTGTGAGAAACTCTCGCTCTCTCCATCGCAGAATTTAAGCAAGGAATGAAATTTCTTTTGCGAATTATTCTGCATGGTGCATAGTAACTTGAAGATTGGCTTTTTAATGCAATGTAGCAGGGAGCTCTGTTCCGCGAGGCGCAAGTCGCTGCCCAAGCTAGGGACATGTATACCTATCTATCTGCTTGTAACTCAAGAGGTGCATGTAAGATGGCGATTGAAGGCAAACACAAATGCTTCCGTGTATGGGGATCGGCGACAATCATTAGTTGTCACGTGACTGAATTGGCTCGATCCTGGGATCGCTTTTCCTACCTAATGGATAAGTACAATGCAAAGGTTACGGCGACTGCTCAGCTGCAACTTAACTTTTACCATCGTTTTTGCTCTCTCTCATCCTCCAGAAAGATCGTCTTTCGTTGTTTTTGTACTGGCTTTCAGCAACGATCACTGTTCAACGAACCCATCAGCAGCACTGGCAGAGCTTTACCGCGGACGTGATATCAACCCCTCAATCCACCTCCGTCCACGATAGCCATGGCACAATCGCTGCCTCTTCGTCTATCCATTGTGAATAGCGGAATATTATCCTCACCTATCACATCCGAAGAATCCTCCTCTGGTCTCACGCGATTAAGTCGATACGGCTCTATCTCGACGCTTGCTACCTCGAACATGGCTGAGGGCTCAGACTGGTACGATGATGACAAGGCTCGCCAAACCGACATAGAGGGTGTAGAGTATGAAATAGAAGCTAGACTCCCTGCTAGCCAACGCCCTAAAGGCCGTTATAGCTTGACTGACTTTTCGCTGATGCGAACTGTGGGAACGGGCAGCTTCGGGCGTGTTCATCTAGGTATACTTGACCTTGTGTATTCGTGTCAATGTTGTTCTGATTTCCTGTCCCAGTTCGCAGCAAGCACAACTTACGTTTCTACGCGGTCAAAGTGTTGAACAAGGAAAAAGTGGTACGCACGAAACAAGTACAACACACGAACAATGAGCGCGAGATGCTCGAAGCGGTGCAACACCCTTTTATCGTAAATCTTTGGGGCACCTTCCAAGACCCCCGAAACTTGTATATGGTCATGGACTTCGTCGCAGGCGGTGAGCTCTTCACGCTGTTGAGACGATCAAACGTACGTCTTCCGGGTGCTGTGGAGTAAATCACTAGTGACCTGATTCTTTGATGCCACAGAGGTTTCCGGATCCAGTCGCGAAGTTCTATGCTGCCGAGGTAGCGCTAGCCCTCAACTACCTGCATTCGATGAACATCATTTACCGTGATCTCAAGCCCGAGAACGTCCTCCTTGGGCAGGATGGGCACATCAAGATCGCGGACTTCGGCTTTGCAAAGCTCTGTCCGAACATGACCTGGACGCTGTGCGGGACGCCAGACTACCTCGCACCAGAAATCGTCAGTCAACAGCGATACAACAAATCTGTTGACTGGTACGCGCTTGGCGTGCTCATATTCGAGATGCTAGCGGGTCTGCCGCCGTACCACCAGCCGGAGCCCAACCCTGTGTTACTTTATGAACGCATTGCCGCAGGCCCTGCGCACATCCGTTGGCCCGCATTTAATCCAGACGCAACAGATCTCATCTGCAAACTCATGGAACCCGACCCGTCGCGCCGCTACGGTAACTTACAGCATGGTGCGGGCGACGTCTTCGCACACGCCTGGTTCCGCGAAGTCGACTGGGCAAAGCTCCGCGCACGGGAGATCGGCGCACCATACATGCCACGGATAGACGGCGATGGCGATGCGAGCGCCTTTGAACATTACCCTGAGGGTGATGAAGTCAATCTATACGGTCGCGAGGGCGACGACCCTTGGGGAAGGCTTTTCCCCGACTTCGAATATATGCCAACCGTGCCGTAATTGGTGCTCATCTATGCCCTTTCGTGTTATTTCTCCATCTTCAAAAGATCAGGCTTCTCTGTTCACGAATCGCGCCATCCTGCATTGTATGTTTATTGCCCATCATTAAGCCCTATAACCCATCACATTCGAATCACCCTGTTTGCCTCCACACTGCTTTCGTCAAACCCCTCCTCCAATACACACACCATCCACTGCCGTTGAACAGCAGCGGCACTCACGATAACTACTGACTGTTGAATCTTTATTCTTCCATCTACCTACGATCTTGTTTGTGGTTTCTCGCAACGTTCTTTTATGTGTGTTCTTGCTTTGTCATATCTAAATATGTGGTACGTTGTGCTCTATCAAACTGCAAGATTATTTTCGTCTCTACGTGCATTCGAACCCATCTTGATTGGGTGCAAAATGCTCGTCGGTTGGTGTGGGTCGTCCTGTCGTACTGCCAGTGAGCGCGTGTCATGATCTGTACGTGATGATTGGTATTGGTTGACTACTCCGTTTCGATGCGTTGGTTCTAATCACAAATAGCGTTACATTGAGACTTTCTTGCTTTTTCAATATCGGACTTGAAGTAAGTGAGAAAAAGGTAAATTATTAGCATCGTACAATAAAGCAAGTTTGCGAGAGAGAGAGAGAGCGTTTTTCACAGAACGCTCCCCACAGAACGCTCCCCACCATCTTTGGTCTGGCAGAGCCAACTTACATACCAACTGTAGCCGAAGCCAACAGACTGTGCTTCAAACCAAGCATACCGCAATGCGTAAGCACGCGACAGAAGAAGCAGGGTGGTGAGAGCGGAGGGATTGAAAAGGGGATGAGGCATCGAATTACAAAGGCCAGAGTAAAGTGTGTGTGTTTGACAGAATGCAGGAAAAGAGAAAATGGAAACGAGATAGAGAAATAGAAGAAAATGAAATGTCAAGCATACAACGTCGCAGTAAATGATTACAACGGGAGCAGCAGCAGGTATACGTATGTTTTCAACCGGGCTTCGACGTTGATAAATCCTTCTCTCTGTGTATAATAATTTAAGATGCGTAGGCGGAAAAAGAAGCGAAATCACGAACCTTGCCCGAAGAAGCTCTTGTCTAAAGCACGTCCTACGACGCCTCCGTCCAGACAATGATGTCCTGAGCAACATCCTATGGAGTAATAAATGAGTGATGGATGTGTGTACGTGGGCGATGCGCGAACGATGTCAGGAGATCAGAGACACATGTGCGTGGACTCTGATGCAATGATGTTGATGGTTGTTGGCGCACATAAGCGTGAGGTTAAGGGAACGTCGGCCTAAGTATAGCATCGATATCAATGTGGCACATTGGGGGAGACTGAATACCACTCGGGGTCAACGAACTGCACCGGAAGACATAATAATAGATGAACTTACCCTAGTGTCAAGTAAGATCATGATGCGCTGCAGCAGCAGATGACTATGGCAGGAGTTTTTATATAACTTCTCGAAGGGGAGATGGTTATAGGGATGCTGTCATTCGTGCGAGTGTGAATAGTAGATGGGTGGATGGCATAAGACAGAATAAATGATAGATATAGTAGAGAAGAAGAGTGTGAAGTAAGGTCTGGCTGACGACTATGAAGCAGAGGGATTCAAGGCGGTAAATGCTTGAGGCTAACAGACTGCTGGCGAAAGGCAGGTGTATTTATACATTTCCTTCATGCACAGAGATGCCAGCGTCAGTGGGGGTTTGACCACAACAAACGACGCGGGCAGCCTCGTCAGCCTCGAATTTGAATTTCAGAACGGGCGGGACGCGTCTCGCACGTCGCCGGAGTCCGATGGATTTATGGCGAGGCTCTTACGATCGTATCGTTGTAGAAATGAGACATACCAGAAGTCAGAACCGCAGCGAAAGATGAGACAATTTGTCGAGCGATTTCAATTGCCAGTGAACAGCCCGTAGAGTCATTGTAATAGAGCGAAGCCCCAGAGTACACATGAGCACAGAAAGAGCATAAAAAGAGCACTGGAATATCTGAGCCAGGTTTAAAGGTCATTCTAGAGTCTGGAGTGACAATAATGGACGAGAGACTCGATAACTTTCCGACGGCTTTCCCACGATGTCCTTTATCGAGTCGATCTTGCATGGGATACATTGATTTTATAACAACGACCACCTATTACTTGAAGAACAGTTCACTGGCATAATATGAGTATGAGTACTAGAGCTGAAGAAAATATGAAAATGTTTTAGAATAGAAATTATTAGTATCTTGATGCAGCTTAGTATTACGCTGATTTTTTAATAGCATTAGCGAGGTCAAGAAGTTTCTTTAATACTTTATCGTGTGGCTCCATCCATTCTAAGAGTTCTTCCCAGGTCTCCGGAGCCTTTCCAGACTTGAGTAGCAAAAACTCGTCCACATTGGGTGCTCGAGTAGAGGTCGCGAACTCGAAATCGTGATGCATGTAACTTGTATCGTCTGTCTGGTCTTCTGAGAGCATCCGGGTTCAGCATTGCGTCCAGACATGAGCACGTAAATGCTTACCGGATCCTTCTAAGTTGCTACTAGCATTCGAAACTGTATTGACTGTCGTGCCCTCAATCGAAACTTGCACTTCTTGTTTGAGACGTGCACCGCTGGCAGAGCCCTTACATTCGACGGTTTTCGCTTTTGCGGAAGTTTCGTGTAAGCAGTAAGTATGGCAGTTGGCGTAAATTCAACTATGCTCACGTAAGATGGAATCGGCAGGATCTTTTCCAGGATCGTTTTCAGGAGTTATTTTCATCCCAACGCCAGAAGGTATATGTTCACCAAATTGAGCTGACAAGTTCGTGTCCTCCTGGTCGTTAGTCTTCAAACTTGAAGGCAGAGTAGAAGCTTTATAAAATCTACATGAACTGCGTAAATTCTCCAAGACGATAAATTAAACACTCACAAGAGCGTTCAGCCCACGATGCACTACCCATCCTCTTACTCTGCACGTCTCTCGACTTACACCACCGTTGAAGTCTTTTGATGTTATAAGAATGATTTCCTGCTTCAATGACCGATGCAACAATTATATATTCCTGTTCTTTTGGAATTCGCACGCCTTGGTAGTCAATGAACATTTGGGAGTACCAGTCTAAACGAAGACAAGAGAGGGAAACTCAGTGAAGGCAAGGAAACCCCCAGATAATGCGACAGTTTACTATTCAGATGCGTCATTCCATCTTTGTTGACCCTCTGGTAAACTGCTTTCTCCTTACTCTTTTTGGTATAGCGTTCTTCAGAGCGCAGGGAAGAGGCAGCATTCTGTTGATCCCCAATGCCCGCTTTGATGGAGTTCGCCAAGAAATTTTGAGAGTTATATATGAAGGGATAGCTATCACGGCTTACTCGATTTTTTAGTATCCGTGATTACAGGATCCTTGATCGCCTTTTTTTCTCGCCTCCTGCACATACGACGAAGCCTCTTGACATCAAAACCGGAATTTCCGGCCTCCTGAACGGCTGCAATGATCATCGTCTCTTGTTCCTCAGGAATGGTCCTGTCATCATATTCAACAAGCATCTGATTATGCCAATCTAAAGAGGGCAACGGAGACTTGGGTGTATGCGTGGCACGAATGGCGTATCAGGAGTCGACTCGTACCTTCAAAACGTTTGGACCCTTCCACCGTCAGCTTTATTGTCGGCATGTCGCGGTCTAGTGAAAGCATTTCTCTCACGAACTTCGTGGCCTGGCATATACACGTAGCATTGAAAAATACACAGCTTCAGTGATCCAGCTTCGCCTAAGGCTTGCCAGTAAAGCACAACTATGCGTACCTTTACGCTTATATTTTGCGAAAGGATAGGGTTCCCGTTGGTGGCTAATCGAAAAGCGCGCCGCGCGTCGGCGTTGACGCGTGCCAACGCGGGTCGGACAACTTGAACGGGTCAACGAATAGTTCTTCGAGGGTCGATGGCCAGCGGTTTTCTACTTCGACACGGCGATTATAAGAATAGGGACACCATTTTCTTATAACATTGACTATGACAATAAAGCGCAAGTAGTAGGAGTGCAATTTTCTTGAACTCGGACGCGGTTTGAAGCGGCGCTGGCGCGTGGCTAAATTGGGAAAAAAACAATGCTCATCACATCACGTTTCTCGTTCCAGCCTTCAGATGCCTCCTCAAAAAAAGGCCGGGGCCATCGTCTGAACACCAACCAACGCAGCTAGGTAGTCAATTTACTTTCATCTATGAACTTGCAGACATCACGTCAAAACAATTGATCAGAAGACCTCTGGGTCAGCGTGAGTCAATTCCGCAAACTTAGACAGACAATACTAAAATACTTTGTTTTTGATTATAAATTGATTCAGGCCCTCTATAATATAATATGGACCGTATATTATTTTCTACTAAGACTATACAAACTTGAAGGTATGGGTGTTTAATTCTACGCAACTGTCCTTCACGTACACGAATTTGTTTTGTATGGACTCACATATTTATAGGCGCTATCAATAACGACGTTCAATATTTCAGTCCTACTAGTACATGGTAATAAGATCTCACAATTGGCGGCAACATTGACCTCATTCCGCACGTTGCTCTCAACGATGACCAGCGCGTTTCTACCCCTTGTGTAGGCGTTCTCGGGTGCCATTGGAAGTGCGACTGCGAACCCAATTTTGTATCCCCTTGACCTCGTTTGCACTAGGCTGCAGACTGCAGAGAATTAAAAAAGGAAGGTGAATTTACCACTGCCGAGTAAGAGACTTGAATATTCAGCTTACTGAGGTTTTGTCCTCAAGGCATTATTCCAGGTGCGTCATAAATAATCGAGGTATCTTCGGCACATACGACGGTCTTAAGACTGATACAGCCGCCACCCTGGTCTCCAAGTGCGCTGTATCTTACAATGAGTAGCCATCACTGCTCGCAACACAGACTGATTACGTTTATCAGCTTCTTTTATTTTTATGCATACACTTTTTCTTCGCTCCCTTCTTACGAAAAGGAGAGGTCTCCCAACTGCATCGTATTTCAATTACATTTACCACCTTTTCCACCGTCGAGGAGATCGGCACAGGTTTTTTTGACTGGCGTCGCCAGTCGTGCATTGTCTACTCCGTTAAATCTTATAACTGTCCGCCTGCAAGAAGAGTACCAAACGTCTGAGTCTGGAAAATATTAAGCTCAACAAGATGACTCTGAAAATAAAACAATTGTGAATGTAGTAAGGCATATTAAAAGAAAGTGGCTTGACGGGGTCCTGGAAAGGGATGCTTTTTTGAAACACCTTTTTACGCCGTAACTGCTAGTGAATTCCACAGCGCTTCTGTGTCTAAATCCCTCGCTGACGTTCTTCTTCCAAGCCTTCCGGAGATTAATATTGCGAGGAATGGACCGAGAAAACGCCTTATCTCGGCAAGCATTCGTTGGAGCAGCCCTTTCGAATGTTATATGTTACTAATAGTGAAGAACCAACTCTCTCTCTCTCTCNTCCAATTACTAACTCTCATTAATAATTAACCGTGACAATTCTTTATTCTCTCATTCTCGCTAAAACCTGACTTCAAAGTGCGCGGAGAAACTCCTCAGCTAGGTCTACCTTCAATTCATGATGGAAGATGGCTTATACGCGGGATGGTATTCCTGGACTAAATGAGGGGCTTGAGGCCCAACTTTTCAAAGGATTCCTTGAATCAGGGATTGATGATGATGACAAAACAACGGTGAGCTTGAATTTCGATTTCATTCTGCTCTGCTTATCGGTCCTCGCAAGGCTCGAACAACTTGTAATTGCCTTGTATTTGAATCGCTTTCGTAGAATTAGCAAATCGCCACTGTAAAATTCATGCACTAGCATACATGTGCGACATGGAATTGTACACTAATCTTCGAAAAGCTATGTGACTGATCTATGCCGTTTCTGAAGTTTCTTATACATCTTAGAAAGGGTACTTCCATAATGATCATCATTAATGCTACTTCCCTGCGTTTCTTTTCAGCAAGCATTCTCCACAACCATGACGACAAAGATATACAGGAAAGCATATATTTTTGGTAGTCATGGTATCTAAACTGACCGTGACTTGCCTGATAAGATTAACCTCGGCTGGATCCACGTGCAATTTCTGGTTCAATACTTTAATCATGTTTCCTACTGTCATCATATGCAGATGAACGACCTTGAGAAAGCACGGATATTAAGATGTAATTAGTCTGACACTCAAATATCTGAGACGTCCATATCGATGTAAGGAACATGGAATTGGGTGTCCCGAACAAGGTGAGGAGGGGAAGGCGTACTATGCCAGGGCATTGGTATGTTTCGCACCAATAGGGCTCCTAGTAGAGAACGGATTGGTCCAAATAGACCTCATCTTTTGAGGCAATTGCCTGATATTTAATTTATGAGGAGGTCCATTTGTCGGCGGCGGCGTATCATGATCATTTGATCTCATAGTGGGCGCTGAATGATGTGGTCCATACCATTCGTCCCGTCTATTCATCTGGTGAAATAGCGAAGCCAATTCAAGTCAGACACTCCGGCACTCCGAGCCACAGCCACGCATTGCGCGCAGAGCAGCGGGAGCGAACTTCCTTGGAATGCGGTCTTCGGGTCCAGGGCATCAGAAATCTTACTTCTGTTCATGATGCTGCGAAAAATAAATATCGCTTTTACAAATCATACGGAAAGGCAATAACCGCCCGGTAAGATTGGTTGGCAGGATTGATGATCTTGAGTCTTGACGGCGGGCGGCTGACCTTAGAGACGAGGTGTGTTCGCACGGTGTGGCTTCCACCTCCTCGAGTCAGTGCTCAGAACGACACCAACCGTCGCAACCGCGATAGTATTGGACATGCTGGCCTGGCGACGAGATGTGAGCATCGCATTTTTGCAGTCAGGCCCCACGTCCAGACTTCAGGACCTCTGTCAAAGTGGCCAGAATCGCATGTCGATGTCTTGCGGGAGCTGCGCAATCAGGCTAGTATATAGTATGTACAGCGGTCAATCGTGTATACATAGCTGTCCGCACATTGCTAGTCCTACGTATAGATACACCCGCCTTTCCTGATCTGTTCATCCCTGCTGCACGAGCATCAGCACAGCAGCTTGAATCCACCCAGTACCAAAGAGAAGCCCTGTCAACCTGATGGTTCGCATCACGGAATCTTGGAAGGTCGCCAAGTGCGGCAGATTGCAGTAAATTGCCAGAGCTATTTGCATATCAGCTACCAATGGTCAAGCACTCAGATCCAGCCACTAAAGTCTGGACATCGGGAACCTACCGCTCTAGCCCGATCACGGTCCATCTACACATATAAGAGGACGTGTACGAAACTAGCATAGTTGAAAGCCAGGCGCCCTCCATAATACGTCTCTTGCTCGTCTTACCTTTGAACTTTTCTTTGTACCCATTTCCCTCTGCCAACCTACATGAACAAATACGCATCCTACTATTCGTCGTCTCTGGGACCTCTAAGCGTCGCGCGTGTGCTGATATGCAAACAATGCCATAAGTACATTGCGTGCATGGACGACCTTCTTTCGCGAGTAAGAATCTTGCTCAAACGGAGCAAACCGGACTTCTGACGAACT
Source organism: Phellinidium pouzarii (assembly GCA_004802695.1). Taxonomy (NCBI): domain Eukaryota; kingdom Fungi; phylum Basidiomycota; class Agaricomycetes; order Hymenochaetales; family Hymenochaetaceae; genus Phellinidium; species Phellinidium pouzarii. Next base: position 45,349 of record SGPK01000123.1, read on the forward strand.
TGCACAGGCATATTGTGGTGCGCAGAGTCCCAAAGCTGGGCTATTTGAAGACGTGTGAGCTTTCCCGCCCGCCCGAGCTAAGAATAGGTTTCTGACTTTCAATTTTTGCACAGCGCAAATGTTTCGCTTGGCCGGCGACAGGTGTGGCTGATGCGCACGGGTGCGCACACTGTACGGGAAATTTCGTGCCTCGGCTGCAATACCTATATTGGCTTCCAAATCGTGCACGCGCATGAACCTTCAGAGCGTTGGAAGGACGGCGCGTACATACTCGAGCGCCAGTTCCTCTTCATCCACTCCGTGTACGAATGCGCGTCGAGAGATGACGAGCCAGACTCGGACCAGCCGTCGTACAAGTGGCCAGGCACGCCGTTGCGGCTTAAAGTCGTGAAAGACCTGCAGAAACCGCGTCAGAGCAGAAGAATGACGGTCCTACACGAAACACGGCCAGTCGTTCCGGTCAGGCCGCTGCCTCCGTTGCCGCTATCTGTTGGGGCATGCTAAGCACATCATCCCATTCATTTTCATTCAAATCATCCTTCTCCACTCATTTCTGCGTAGTCGATCAATTCATCTTCTTTCACAAGTTCCATCTTTATATTCCGTTTTGATTTTAATTTCGTGCTTTCATCATCTTCGCGTTGATTTTTCGTGTCAAGCACCCTTCTTGGAACCATACATCATCTTCGTCTCGTCGTAACACCCGGTCCGAATCGCTATTAGAATCAAGAGAATTGAATGTACAACTAGTAGAGAGTTGTGCATCAGCTGTGTACATGGCCATTTGTAAGATTAAAATTAGCTTGTATCAACACTCAATAGTGCATAGTCAGGAGAAGAGGCCAATTTCATCTTTTAGTTTACTAGCTGAGCTTCAGTAACATGCGGTCATCTTAGGCATTTCATATGCGAGTCAGTCTTGATTGGTATAATAAGGGGTATGCATGCAAAACTTGGCGTACAGAAATGCCATCAACAAGTGATGATACTATTACTCAAACACGAGCCTACGTCCCAAATATCCCGCCCTAAGGTGCTTAAGCCGCAGGAAAGAAGATCGAAAATGAAAGATCCGTTCATAGTACGTGAAGGGCACTCTAGTCGGCATGCCCTACCATCATGACTCAGTCCTCAGTTAACTTTTGGCCGACTTGAAATGAACTTTATGATCTTGTTTTCNTTTTTTCNTTTTTTGAGAGTCAGGATCTTTCGGAGTGCAGCACTGATGATCGGGAATCGGTACGCCGAGTAGATTCGAGAAAGTCTGCACGAAAAGCGAAGTCTCCTCGTGTTGATACGACGCTATTTAGCAGAAGACTCGGATGAAGATCATGATGTTACATATATATAATATATCACGTGATGAAATAATTCTGGTTTTTGCTTCAAAGTTCCGAGTCAAAGCTTGCTATTTATTCTCACTTCTCACTTCTCAGTATTTCAAGAAATGGCTGTTGTGTGTTGAAGGGATTTCCTCGTAATATCTTTCTCTCTGCCACCATCATTCAGAAAAAAACAGAGATCAAACCTATTCGTCTCGCATTTCCTCTCTCAGGTTTACAATTGATGTATCACTGACAAGATTCAGCCTTCGTCGGCTCCCTGGATTAGCTTCGAGCTCTTACCACGATCTGCATTGAATGGAAACCAAAATCGTTTCCATTTTAATATTGATCAGAGCGGTGACTGATGCACACGTACTTCAGGCAGCACCCCGAGGTTTTACTTTGAAGTTCTTCGTCGTTGGCACCGTGACTTCCATGCTTTTCTAACCAGATACAGGTGATTCATAGATGCGTCTATGAATCTCCCCTTAGTATCTGTCGACGGCCCTCAGATCAAGTCGGGATGATGGCATCAACCATCATCATACAACTAAAGTTTCACCGTTCATGGCTTGCCCTGTCCCGATCCTCCATCTCATTGTCCAGGACGAAACGTAGGGCTCACCAGAAATATACGGTAACTAGAAGATATTGCTGAACGCTGATTTTGGGACTCCGCGATATACGGCTCACCTTTCAATGTCAGTACGCTGAGAGTTTTCGAGGGCAGATTTAGATGCTGCTTCGCATTTTTAGGCTTCAAGACCTCACCCGGGTTGATGTCTGGACCCTATTTACTAACGGAATATCAGACATTCATACTATCAAATGTCTAGTCTGTGCTTGCTTATGTTGCGTGATGCGAACTGCAGTGTCTGCAGCAGCTTTTGGTTTTGTTTAGCCTGTAGCTCACCTACTTGAAAATTCTGATTTTCTGTTATATAAAATCAATTATCTGCGTGCGAATAAGTGGTGGATCAGGAGTTCGCTAAATTCATCTCTATGGCATGCCCATTACTTGCATGGTCGTAATAGATGCCGACTGCGATGGCGGCGTTGCACCATACATCTTTTTACTAATTATATTCCCTAAAGAGCAAGAGTATGGCCTGTCAGAGCGGCAAAAAAAAAACTGTTTTGCAAGAAGTAAGTGCTCATGTCTTGAAAAAATGTGCACTACAATGGATAGATTTGGGTTAGAAAATCCTTATGAGATAATGGATATGGTTTATAGTGGGTGATAAATACTGAATTGAGATATTCACATAGCATATCTCTTAAGCGGACAAATTGGGAAAGTAGCAAAAGCTATAGATTATGGGCCAGAGGCCCCAGTCTTATATACTGTACAGAATGTATAGCATACCATAGATAGTAGTGAGCATATGGTGCATATAGTCATAGTGTAAACATATGGTGGGAAAGTAATATCTTAATAATATCCATTATGTGTGAGCTGTGCCAACTAGTCATTAGGGACGTTCAGAGTAGAAACGAAAAATGCGTTTCGTTTCTTGTCGGTTAACAAATAAGGNAAAAAAGATAGTTTCTCACATAAGATATTGATGACAAGTTTGTCAGCATGCCGTTCTGGGCTGCTAGGGTTACAACCACATCGGACATCAATTTCTTATGTGAGAAACGTTTTTCCTTATTTATTAGCCGACAAGAAATGAAACGCGTTTTTCGTTTCTACTCTGAACGTCCCTAATGGGTAACCCATGTTGCATTTATTTTTCACTTCACCTATCACCTGAACTCAAAATTGAAGTTTTCATAGCCTCAAAATACCAGTCATATTGGTAGACCCCCTCTTTATTCAGGTTGCATGCACTCCTTTTTTCACAAATTTGCACCCAAAATAATTACTATTTTCACTTACATATAATAACAGTGAACCTCCTCTACTGGATAACCTCTTATATTGGATGGATATATCAACCTTCCAGTATGAGAGGTTCGATTGCACTTAGTTGTCCGTCAGATGTCTGCATTTTCTTTTTGCCAGTGGAAGATGATTTCCGGTAATCAATTCAGGTCTTTATTGTTTATATATACATGTAACTACTTATCCCCCGATGACCTGGACGAGTTAAGATGAAGNAAAAAAAAGGTCTGAAAGATGTGAGACGTGCAGACCCGATTGTTTCTGATGCAAAAACATTTTCACCTTTGTCTGTTCATTCATCTTTCCCTGCTACTAAGTGTCATTACCTGAAGGCCATCTTGACACACTCAAACACATACGAATAGCATCGCAGCAGCAAGGTCTAGTTATGTAAATTACATCGGTGACAATAAACAAAAGCGAACAGAGCACTCGTAGCGCATATTTCAGTAAATAATCTTCTCAAAAAGAGCAAGGAAATATAAATAGACTCGGAATGTGATGTGTCGATCGTGTGATGAGGCTGCAGCGGCCGTCAGAGCGAGCACAGCCACCGCCATCGATTATCCAGCCACAAAATAAAGATCGCACCATGAAAGACAAGCAAGGATGGCATGAAGCGCTCAGGTGTGAGAGACAAGATCCTGAAGGTCCGCGCCTTTCATATTTCTGGAAAATTGCTTGTCCATATGCCAATATTATAACTAGATGGGGTTCAATAGTGTCTGCATCACAAGTTTGTGCTCAGGTTCTCGAGCGCGCGGCCATAAACTGGAGAAATAATCAAAGAGGACAGAATGGCCTCGTTGCAGACGAAATATCGTTCAGAAAATCGGAAAGTAAATTGGGGGTGAATTATGTCACAGGTACTTGTTTATTCAACCTGATGGGGTTGCGAGCTAGCGTGCGCCTTCTAAGTGATCAGCTAATAGCTCTCTGGTCAGCGCTGTCGTTCTGATTACAGATTGCAGATAATATACGCGTACTCTCCCTCACAGGGCGCCGCTTAGCCATGATGCGGTGCCGCTATATAAATATGGATCGTCCGGCGGCCGCTAATGTGGGGGTGCAATGATAGATATCGCGACTCGAGGCGTCGCTATGTGGGCTTTCTGAGGTTGCAGTGTCTTCCTCGAGTCAATATTCAGCAACGATCACTACGACTGTGCAAAGACGGGTCGGTCTTTTTTTTTTTTTTTTCAGAGCAGAGAGCCTGAAGGGTGGATAAACGGTAGTAGCGGGCGGCTGAGACAAAAGGCTGAGACAGTCTACCTATATTCGGCTTTCGCAATTTGCCGACAAATCCTGGGCGCGGACTCCCACAGTACCGACCCTGTTTCTCATGCCTTGAATTATTATATTCAAGGTAGTAGTAGAATAGACTCATCTACAAACATCGACGTCGCAGCCGCTGTGCAGGACGGCTGCGAAATCTAGCTTGCGCCATGCCCGCCGACACTGTCTACGGTGCACCGCGCGAACAGCTGCAGTACCGGCCTGGCATCCGCGGTACGCGCCATGGGCCCAAGGATGACGGCGAAGGGAGCCACACAAGAGAAATAGAATTGAAGCGCAGTCGGGGTGAGATATCGTGCGCTGAATGTCGAAGGTGCGTTGCGCACGCTGCACAGGGCAGGGTCTGACAAGCTAAAAGAACACTACTATGCAGACTGAAGATCAAGTGCGACAAGCAGCTGCCTTGTTCGAGCTGCTTGCGCCGAGGATGTGCGTCACTCTGTCCAAATGGCACGTATTGTCGCACATGTCTGAGTAGTTTATGGGTCTGACAGACTCACGCATGTACAGGCAGCCTCGCGACTGGTCAGGGCACCCGGTACGTTCTTAGCATCCCGAGGCTTCTGCCGACGAGTTCACAATTAACTATTCACTTAGGTTTGTCCTGGCTGCAACGGATCATCTGCATCGCCGTATTTCGAAGATGAGTGAGCGCATCCGACAGCTAGAGGATGCTCTTGCTATCTTGCAATTGCGCGATTCGGAGGAACCTCATCCGCTGTTGCGAGACGAGCTACTTAGTATGAAGATCGAGAAAGGCGAGGAAGTGTTAGACACGGAGTCCGGACAGGACATACCGAAAGACTTAGGTGGACTCGGGACTCTGTCGATCAGCGACAAAGGTAGCCAACGCTTCTTCGGAGCATCAGGTGGTTCGGAGGTAGGTTATTGTTCTCATACATCTGAACGCTTCCTTTACTCNTTTTTTTCGCAGATTTTGTTTTTGAATGATGATGACGAGACGAACCACTCTTCTCCGAGTGCAAGCAACAGCGCGGGCTCTCCCGTCTCTCTTCAAGCTTCAATCAGAGATTCCAAATCCCCACCTCTACAACCTGATGTCGCACTCTTCTCGAATGCATTTCCGTTCACTCCGACCGGTCCCGCGTGTGATGTCCGGGAGAAGATCATGTCTCACCTCCCGCCATGGGACTCTGCACTTGCGCTAGTGGATATCTACTTTGAGCAGGCTGCATGGCTCTTCCGCTCGGTTTCGCGCCAGCAGCTTATTGATGAGATGCTGCCAGTGCTATATCGGCGCGTGCCGCCAAGTCCTGCGCACGAGCATGGCGGTAACTACGACGGTCCGCACGCGCTTGCGTTGCTCCTGATGACGTTTGCGGTCGGTACGCTTGTCGATCTCAGACACGAGCCGTACAGCATGGAGGCAGACCATTATTACCAGCTCGCGAAGGCTGCCATCACACTGCAAAGCGTGCTTGAGCGACCGGAACTCGTGACGGTCCAGGCTTTGCATCTAATGAGCATATACAATGCAATGCGGCAACCAGATATACGGGACGAAGAGGGTGGAACAAGCATGGAGATGTCGTGGAGTCTAATACGACTGTGTCATCAGCTAGCACAAACCGTGAGTCGTGAAGACTGAAATTGTACTCGACACTAACGGCATAATATTTTGTGCGTCTCCGGCTATAGATGGGCTTGCGTAAGTTATTATTATTTGCTATAACTAGTTAAAGTTCCCGACAAATCTTGCAGATCGCGATAGCGCGAGGTGGGGATTGAATGCGCTAGAAGTGCAGAGACGGAGAGCGGTTTTCTGGGATCTCTATGTCGCGGATGCTTGGCAGGCAAACATCANTTTTTTTAATACCTTAGAATAATGCGAATTGACCCGAGATTTCATTCAGTCTTTGGCTACCGGCCGTCCACCATCCATCACGCTACCATATATAGATTGTGCATTTCCTCTCGATGATGAAGCTCATCTAAACAATAAAGGCGAAACAGAACCTGGTTGTGAGTATTCTTATGTACAAATGTTCGCTCGTCTTCATCTTACTCATCGCAAAATGTTTTTATGACACTAAGTCGGGTCTTGGGGATTCCGATTTGCATGTGAATGCGTTGGTCAAGTAGCTGCAAAGACACTTACAGCATCCATACCTTCATATTCGGCAATCCTTGAGCTCGACGCCAAAATTCGGGATTTCCCAATTCCCGAGTTCCCGCAGGACACTCCTCTTGACAAATCAAAGCCATCAATGGTCATGATGCGCTATGTGCTCGCACATACACGCGAGACAAGTGTGTTCGTGTTTTTTTGGTGCAAGCAAAGGTATTAACCAGTCCGTGTCTCTGCAGTCTTGTTGAATTTGCACAGGAGCTTCTTTGCTCAGGCGATGATCGACGATCCTGTTAATCCTTTAAGAAGTCAATATGCACCTTCCTTCCTCGCAACCTACCGATGCGCTTCACATATTTTGAAATCAATACGAGAGGAGTTCGACCTCCTGCCTGAACTTAGCGCAAGGTTTTGGCCTCCATGGACTTTCGCATTCTCATCGGCTGTTAGTACCTACNTTTTTTTAAAATATTGTTAACGTAATCTGAAAATAGCTAATAGGTGGTGTTTGGAACTGTCGTTACGCGTGGGCCAAGTTCTAGTATGGCGCCGTCATCGCTTCATGAACTCGATGCAGCATGTGAGCTCTTCTCTCGAGCATCTGGGCATAGTCGTCGTGCTGCAAAAGCATATGTAAGTACAAATTTACTCTCGGGTTTCCCTTCGCGACTGAACATGTCGGAATGCAGATTATTTTGCAGAAACTACAAACCAAGGCCCATGCCGCGTACGACGCATGCCTCCGCACTAAAGCCGCGCCGGATACTACAGGAGAAGAAACGCCAGTTCTTCGGGCCTCTGTTCAGGAGAAGGATGATGAACTCGACATGTTCAGCGGGCGCGTTCGTCTCGTTTCTTCGAAGCGCTGCGCGTCGTCTACTGGCGGTTCGCCTATACAGGCTGATCCGAAGATGCCGAACGGCAACCATACGCTAACCCCTCCGCCATCTCAATCTGTACCTTCCTCAGAGCATACTACATTGCATGCTATGTCTAGTTCATCCCCTATATCACCAATAAGTGCTATGTCTGGTGTTTCCCATATGCATAACTTGAGTGCAACGCGATCGTCTGACTCGATAGACGGCGAGCTAGTTTACCCGCAGGACTGGACAGATTCGAATAACGTCAGTCTCCGTGATTTGTATAGCGAGCGTGGGCCAGGGACGTATACGGTGAGCTCAAGCGAGTACCCGGCGGCTGTGGTTGACGAATGGGCGACGTCTCCGACGGCAACAGCCCTGCTTGTTGAGCACACGCAGAGTCAACATTCGCTNCCCCCCGGCGCCGCGTTATGTACACTCGAATTCACATTCGTCTCATTCTGGGATGGACGGGATGGAGTATGGACACAGTGACGCCGGCGTCTCGGCGCATTCGGGTTATGTGCCGCAGCACCATGCCCACCCTGTCTCTCAACCTCAGCATCACGTGCACCCGCCGCACCCGCCGCTCTCACATCCCCATTCTCAGCACGGCCACAGCGCAGATCCACGCTTTCACCACGCGTTTTCTGTGCCGCCACCACCGCCGCCGTCGAGCCAGTCGAGTGCGTATTACCACTCACCTAATGGGACCTCGCCTCCTGGCATGTGCGGGGTCGGCTATGGGACCGCACCGCGCGAGCTCGCAGAGATGGGTCTCGCGTCGCAGCACTCGGGGTTGAACCAGCGCTGGACGTCTTTTATGCAAGACTCTGGGCTGTTCTACGGCTCCGGGTCGTCGATGTGATGCGGAGGGCAGCGCTTCGTGCGCTTTCCGCTTAAAGCGCAACCGATTAACTAGATCCTTCTTTTTCTAAATTTCATTTTTGATTCTTCCGTTTTTCTCTTTCTGTCCTTCACCGGCCGCCATCTTCGTTCAATCCTAAACGCACTTGAACATTTCCTTTCGAGAGTTGTTGTGATAAAAACTGATTTCTCACCTCGCTAGTTATCGCCTTGTCTTCGATTTTCATTTATTTACATAACATTTTGTCGTTTATTCGCTTATCCATGTCCGATGTCTGTACATTCCACATGTACATGTATCCTTATTGTACCTGTCCTCTAGTTTTGTTGACTTTGTTAGAAAGGAAAAGAAGAAGAAAAATAGGATTTATGTTATACTGGCCTCGAGAGAGGTGCGAAAATGCGAAAGGACGCGAAGGTTCGCAGGATAAGAAGGTGCAAGGATCAAACTTATCCTCGTTTGCGTTGTTCCACCGGAAGAGAAGGGAGTGTGCATCTAGATGGGAGTGGGGATACAAAGAAGAGGAGAGGGTGCCGAGAAAGCTTACCCTGTCGCCCCTCCCTTCTATCCACGCTCACAGGACGTACCGACACACAGGCGCAGGGGTGGTTGGTGAGAAGGCAAACAGACAGGGACGAAGAGCAGAAAGGAAGAGAGCGCACGTTATTGTGTGCCGTCAGTAGTACCTGGTAATTTAATCCGCAGAATTCCGAGTCAAATGCATATACAGTATACAGATACGAATATTAATGGATCTGCCGCGGCCGCGGCTTCATTGGAACACAGTAGAACCGATCTTGTTGCGCTGCCCAAACGCAGGGACAGAACACGTCCGTTTTGGCTGTCTCCTGTTGCCTGCAGGACTGGCAGTGCGTGCCGTGCAGCAGTATGTATGTGCACGTATACGCATGCGCAGGTTATGGGCAATTCGTCACAGGTGCGCGTTCTGCGGAGGGAAAAGGGGCTCTGAGAAGGTGTTGCGGCGTTTTTATTTGAGTGCGTTCACAGGGGGAANGGGGGGAGTGCCGGGGATGGATGGTATAGGGCGGAGGCACGAAGAGAGATTCGCAGAATACAAATAATAAAGTAGGTTGTAGCTTGTTATCAGTCAGTTCATAATCGTTTGGAGTTTCCTCATTTCGCGTGCCCGGCGGCGTGTCGAGGCCTGTGCGGTTGGGTGTAAGACGGTGCTTTTTGCATTCCTTTCTTCTTTATATCTGGAGCCAGTGACCGCCCGTCCGGCATCCGGTACATCGCACACGCAGCCATCGTGTTTGTCAATATAATAATATTGATAATTTAATTGATATCCGTGTCCGACAGACGGACTCCGAGATCACTAGGAGCTGGCTCTTGCGGGCGCGCGCCGTTGCAGGTTGCGCAGTCCGAGTCGCGCTCTCGAGTTTGCTCCCAGTCGATGT
>SGPK01000124.1:0-55049 GCA_004802695.1 Phellinidium pouzarii
CTCGAGTCCTTTGCTAAAGTCGTCGAAATACCAGAACTGTTGTCTCTCATCTTCGTACACTGTTTACCCACAATCAAATTTTCAACACCAGATCCAAAGAAGGCACCATTGATACTCTCACACGTATGCAAACACTGGCGCAATGTCGCTTTGAACACTCCATGTCTATGGACAACCTTGCGCATGTTCAGCCATGGATGCTCAGAGGAGACCGCAAATCTCCAAATTCAAGTCCTGAATCATTGGATACGCTTTTCTGGAAGATGCCATTTATCATTCCAACTGGCATACTACAACGATGAGACAGCCGATATTTTTGTGGATTCCATCCTTCGGACAGTTCTAAATCACGCCGATCGCTGTCGCCACATCGACATCCAGGTACCTCCGCAATGTGATTATCCGTTCTTGAAGTGGCTTGAAAAAGGGTCTCATGTTCTAGAATTTTTTCGTATCTCGTCATTATATATAATAAGACGTATTCACGAGGACATATCGGTTACGATGGACCTCTCCAAATTCCCCAATCTAAGAAGTTTTAATGTTAAAAGTATACGCCTTCAGCTCACGTGGATTGACGTTCCAACATGCCTTCAAACATTTAGCCTAGAATGCAAGAAGTTTAGCCTAAAAAGCTGCAATAGCGTTGCTAAAACATTGAAGGAAATATATCTATTAATCACGAAATCGGAAAACCAAAACATTTTCGAAGTCATGGCGAAGTGTTTTCCGGAACTCGAAATCCTCTATTACTGCACAGATATACCGAGCTTTGTGTCTCGGGGTCGCATTAAATTTCCACATCTTCGCCGACTCGTACTTGGTTCGGAGGGCCTAGAGTCAAGTGGGCTGTATAACTCTCTATACCTTCCTTCCCTATCCTCTTTAATCGTCCATCTCCCTTTAGAATACGAGACCAATTGGCCTCACTTGGCCGCCCTACTCCGCGATTCATCTCCACCACTCACAAAACTGACAATGTTCGTGTTAGGCCTTGACGAACAGTCTGTGATCGATATTATTCGGACGGTGCCGCATCTGATGACTTTAGGTATTTACTGTGCGCATATGAGCGGAGATACGCTTGTCGCACTTACTTTACCATCGGTGGGAGATGGCAACACTGGATATCGACCTATTGTAGAAACTGAGCCTTTATGCCCGCATCTCGAAGAATTGTCGCTCCTCCAAACACCAACAGATCCCAAGTTCCCAGCAAATTTGGCTTTGAACATGATAGCATCGCGACGTTGCAGACCCAGCGATGACAGTGGCCCGGAGCCTCGGCGGCCTTGGTCTATTCTGAACTACTGCAGAATTGAAGTAGATGATAGTGATTCTCTACGAAGCCACCCAGATATAATGAAGTATTTAGAAGATGGACTTGTGTTAGAGACAGAAGTGGAAGATATAGACTAGTGAAAGTGTTGAATTCTGAGCTTTTTACCCATTTTAGGATGTGTGGTAGTGAGAGTTCCTTATTTATTGGTTTGCCGACAGAATTCGATCGGACTCGACCACTGCAATTATTCTGTGCTTTCGCTTTCGTCCATTTTCTGTCTCCTGTCTTCGCCTTATCCTTGTGCATGAAACGATCTCCGAGTTCTGCTTTACGACAGCTAGACAGACATATATATAAGATTTATTAATCGCCTTTTCCATTTGCCGAATGATGCCCAAGTGCTGAACCTTGTATACTTCTGCGCTTCGCAAGGAGCATTTAAATTGCAATCTAGGCTCATACTGTCTGTATAGATGTCGTCAGAAATGCATCTATCCAAGATAAGTCGATAATGGCAAAGTTGTAAATGCCATTTCTCTCGCATACAAATGTGAATTACTTCCGTACACTACAAATTGAATCCAGGGTGATTGATGAACATTTCCTTCATTTGAGCTTCAAACAAGCGAGGAGGGTATCTTCCAANTTTTTTTCGAAGTAAATATGTTGGCGCCTCGATAGAGTTTAGCATGCATAATCATGACCCTCCACGGCATGCGGTACTAGTTTCCTAGCACCGCATCTCAGGAATACCTATTTCTCAGATACCTGATGCCAATTATGATCCAACGGACGAGGAAATTAGAGCAGGCACAGAAGTTGTGTATTTGAAAATGTTAACTTATGTGATGTACGTACGACATCCCAACTATTTCCTAAAGCCTCGGCCGCTGAGCTTGTCGAGGAAAGTAGAACTAGAATGTAACAGAATTTGTGGATATATCAGTGAAGTAATTATTAGGGCAATTCGTTTCGTGACTAGCACTCTATATACGACCTCAATTTAGGATGACGACAGCTGGTGTCTAATATTGTGATACTCCAGGTGAGCATCCCCACCATCCTCCAAGCGCAAGCTCATCCTACTAGCCGGCCCTTAGAATGATATCGGAGGACATCATTTTTTAGGTGGCATCTATTTAACACGACTGCTTATATTTTAAAGCCCAGATAAATTCTCTAATCATCCTAGATTCAACCTGTGTTGCTTCACCCAAATCATCACCAGCAATAAGGTGAGTTGGAATACAATGATTTTTGTTTGAGAATCACGGAGTTACTTTCTAATTCTGTCCGTAGTCTGTGACCTTTCTCATGGTCCCGACAAATGTCTATATTCAAAAAAAGGTCCTGACTCTTCTGTTGAATTTCGAGCTCGCGTTTTCATGATTACCCCATTAGGTAGTCTGTTTTTGTCTCAAATAGTCGTTTGTATGTTTGGGAACCCTCGTGCGTTTGTGAGGGTTCCTCACTACACCCGAATACACGTTTCGAGTCGACCTGTATTTCAACATCTTCTTGGTTCTCTGTAACATGAAGAATAGAAGGCAATGTCGCAGATGATCTAAGTGTGTCTTTTGCATTGCGGTGATACTATAGGAATTAGACAAGAATAGGAATAGGATATGGCGCCTGCGCCTGTGGGCCGGAGATCGTCGTGCCCCACGGCTACGGCAAGCACGACCAAATCGAACGAATAGACCAAATGTAATGGAGTAGCTCTCATCAGCTTATGATGGAACAGCCACTGTAACATGGGTGTCGTTGCAGTTACAGCAACTGCAACGACACCCACCCTTTCCTTTACAGTGTGCAAGGAGCCTGTTGTCTTGGGTGAAGCACTTCTTGAAAGTCCATCTTTCTTCCCTCGAAAGTTGTTTATTGCATTCAAGGTGAAGGAATGTTCAACTCTCTTGATGTTCTGTTTCATATCTCCGAGTTCCAGACCTTTGATCCAGCGCTTGATGATGCATCTTCTATGCAAGAGTCAATATTACTTCCTAATTCCCTAAAGGTTCTTGAGATGAGTATCTATAATAACAATAAGAATCAGTCATGATCGGTGTCCTCTTTGTCATAGGCAATCATGCCTTTCTAAAAACACCACACAGCCTGTAACCTACAGTATGTAAACCTAAGTGCTATTGTTGTTAGTTAGCCAATTACCGACTAGAAATGTGTAGCAATTTGGACTTCAACCCATATATTTAGGACTGAATGCAACATCCTTTGATCTTAGTATTCAATCTATTCTGGGTTTCGTTTCGGGGGACAGTCGAAATCCAAATATTTATCTTTTAGATTCTGTCCGTTTGGGGAAGTAAGGGCAGAAATGCACTCATGGTATATGCCGGAAATCGCAATTCACATGCATCATGAGTAGATTAATTTTTCTCTTCTTTCTCGACGACAATTTGTACTTATATTATTAGTGTTCAGTAATTCATAGGCAGAATTATGACAATAATCGAGCATTTGCACCGTCAAATGATGATGAAGATGCGCCATTGTGCACTTAGTTCGCTTCCTCAATTAACGCTGTCAGATCCTCATGCATATTCACTAAAATAAACTACGGAATCTGTGGGCTAGGCTTCCATACCAGATAATTTCGTCTATAGAGCCCAAAGTATACTCACATCGTCGTTCGAACCGCTTACTGTATGGTCATCAAAATATGGTGAAGTTCGCGTTACTGAGGAGATTCAAGCTATGGAATTTGTTCGCTGCGAAACATGCTTCCCCATTCCGCTCGTTCTATATGCTCCTCGTGATATTCATTTCCAAGATAACCTCTGTTGGAATTACAATCCGGCAGAGCATCGGGCAGCTGATAGGAAGGGCCGCCGGCGTTCGCACTCGCACTCACATTCCACTCCGAAACACACCCGTTCCGAACAGCACCCGCCCGAGACACATCCAGAACATCGGGCGGGTATGGCGGGCAAGTATTTTCTTATCCCGAGAGTCCGCTGTTACGGCTCTTAGTTTTATTGGTTTAATATTGTGTCTTGATTTCGTGATTATTACTTTATGTCTCAGAAAACAGCCCCTATGTTGGGCAAGTAAAATAGTATGGAAAGCATGTATTTTCGACTCTAAATAAACATTCGCATCGGTGCAAACGTTCTGTGTGCCGACTCGTCTCACTCGCTTTAACCTCTGGTGATTATGTATGACAGAAGCCAAGGGAACTGCACTCGATATTACTATAGACTCTATGTCTTCCCATCAGCTTGGTTATATTGCCGTACAGCTCAAGCGGATCTTAGCTCAGTCGCGGTCTCTAAAACCGGTATGCTGGGCTCTGTGTCTGGAGGCCATCACCGTAACGTACGACCTTCTTTCCAAATCGGTATTCCGTATGATGTGGACATCTCTTTTTCACAAGGTGACCTACTACCCCGAACCATTATTTGATCGACGGGTCAGCTATCACAGCAATTCTGTATTAGGAATTAGCGGGATTTTATCTCGGTATTATAGAATAATGTCGGATGAACTCTCCCGAATAAACGACGCCGAACTGGCTCTATATTATCAAGTCTACCTCCCCGGGCCACATCGCCAGGCATTAATTGGGGCAGTTGATGGCTCATGAAGTACCTTCAAGTTGATTTGTACATATTATACCACACTATATCCGCNTTTTTTATTTCTATCTTTCCAACCCAACGTCTGTACGTTCATGTCTGGATTTGCACGTGATTCGGGACGTTCCGGGACGCTGATCTCGGAATCTGAAAACAAGCCACAACAGAACTCAGATTCGACGTAGAATATTCAGGACACACTTCTTACCTAAGGGGATCTCAGTCCCGGTACCAAATTTTCAACTCGTTATATTTCTCTTTCCATTACCATAGTGAAGGAAGTTAGTGTGAGCTAATTTAGGAAGCTAGAGTTTCTATAAGGTGGCTGGCATAGATACTAGCCTTCATCAGCACATGCCAGTGTGAATCGTAAGAAATATTGTACTTATGTAGTAGCTTCTGTTATTGACTACTATTAGTACACGGCACGGAGAGGCTCCTCGAACGCGAAATCGTTTCTTCAGCATCCTTTTCGAGACTTAAATTAATGAATAAATGATCCGAATATCTAAGTACTTCAATGTTTAGAAATAACGTCGCAAGCAATGGTTGCCAGTGTACTACCACACTTTCTGGACTACAAGACTCCTGAAGTAAATTGATATTATAATCCCGTAACTAAAACTTATATCACAGAAAGAAAATGTAAGTTGATATGTCTATTTGATCTATAATATTTATGTTGAACATAGAATATCACATTTTTCGAACGTAGTCACGGTTCATCCAACATTTCGAACATAGTTTATCCAATGTTTCGTAAGGCTCGCTTCTTTAATTATCCATCTACGCTGTTCCATTCAGTTCTTATTCCTTAAGCAGCGGCTGGTAGGCTCGAGCTATGATAAGTTTTAGAGAAGAAAAGAATTTTCATGTAATCAAGCGGTAGTGTCGGGGGAGGGGGGGCCTGGTAAAGCTGAAATGTCAAAGGAAAACAGAAATTTCGCAGTGCATACTAGTAGTCTCTCTTAGGATGGAGATAATTTCGGAACCTATAAGAAACGTTTCAACTGATAATTCAATTGCAAATTGAGGCGGGACGAAGTTTTGTATTTCAAATATAGGATAGATACTAACAAGCACCGTCGGCTTGCTGATAATATATCATTCATTCATCTGACCATTTATCGAGTTGCTGCCGCGGATTATCTTCGACCGGGTTCATATAACGTACACGATTAAAGTTGTGGAATATTTTTATACCTGAGAGGCAACTGGAATGTATTCGATAGGATGATAACGATATCCTTCCAAGCGACCTTACTTCCATTGTGATTTGACCCGCATGCCGAGAATTACACTGCCGGAGAGAAAGGGACAAGGGCCGCTGTAATGACGGGAGAGTGGAGATAGTCATGTACAGAATAGGAGAAGAGGAAATTTACACCTTCAATAATGGGAAATCGAATCCTATAAAAGATGTGTATCCCGACGGACAGCTTTTACCCATTACACCTCTGCAACTGGAAAACTTTAAGGAAACTAACACTTTCAATACTACATATCTAACAAACCAATACAGAATGTCTAACTTGAAGAAGCTCCTAGTTTTCTGTGACGGGACTGGCATGGATGGAAATCTCGCGGACGGTCCATGTACGCCTTACTATCACACACAATACTCTCATTATATTGCGTAGACTATGACTCTGACCTCATAACTTCCCATCCCATTTGATACTAATAATTGATGAATAGTCGGAGATACGGGTGGTGCAGCCAAGCAGTACCCGACGAATGTCCTTCGCCTCTGTATGTCCGAGTCTCTAATACTTTCCTTCCTTCCAATTCAATGTCATCTTTTGGACGACCTCTGGCAGCGCGTGCAGTAAAGCAGTATGCTACGTATGTCTTACTTTCCTTCCATAAATGGTCTGTATGTATTGATTGCCATTTTGAAGTGATGGGCGCCGCCAAATCATTTTCTACCAGAGTGGTGTGGGAAGTGAGGCTGATTTCAATGAGAACCCCGCAGTGGTGACAATTACGTTACGTATGTAATGCATGTTTCTTTCTCTGCTCTGGGTTGACTGATATATTTGTTTTAATTTTTGCAGAGGCATTAGGAGATACTGTTGGTGAGTCATCTACTTCAAACATTCTGGACTACTATAATCATATTTTGAGTACAGCGAGCAAAATTAGGGATGCTTATGCATTCATATCTCAGAATTTTGAGAGCGGAGATGAGATCTGTATATTTGGGTATGTCAGTTCTGGTAGCATTCTAAACAGACGAGCTCTAAATTGCAGTAGATTCTCAAGGTAGCAACCAATCCTAATTATGAAACTCTGGCTCACTTAAGTTACTCGCCTGTCCGATTTGTTGGTAGGGGTGCCTATTGTGCTCGTAAACTCTCAGGTCTTATCGTAAGTACTTGCGACCTATTTTTTAGTATAAATCTTGACGGTTAATCATTCAGGACAGAATTGGCCTTCTTGACCGCACAAAACTCGGCTTCTTCTACGAAATTTGGAAAGAGCTTGTTGACGGCAAGGAACCCACTATCCCA
Source organism: Phellinidium pouzarii (assembly GCA_004802695.1). Classification (NCBI taxonomy): domain Eukaryota; kingdom Fungi; phylum Basidiomycota; class Agaricomycetes; order Hymenochaetales; family Hymenochaetaceae; genus Phellinidium; species Phellinidium pouzarii. The sequence goes on from SGPK01000124.1 coordinate 7,389, forward strand.
CCCGGGACACTAAAGCCAAGCATCAAGTAAGAGGAAATTCGTCTTTTATTCTAAATTTATCCTCGAGTTGAACTGATACAAACTATCTGTGTAGGTGCGTCGGAATCTGGGACACTGTCGGCTCCGTCTTGGGAGACATTGATGCCCTCAGTATCAAAGATACTGATCTTCCAAATACGATAGACATCGCGTTGCACGCTTTGTCTCTGCATGAGAACAGAAAGATGTTCCTTCCAACGCTCTGGACTGTACCTCAGCATGGGTTACGAGCTAATCAAGTCTTAAAGCAAGTGAGCTTTTCTCTCTTTTCTTTAACGAGTGTTTCTTTTTTTCATTTAATATGCACCCTCGGACTGACTAGTTGTGGTTTCCGGGATCTAACCCCGATGTTGGAGGAGGATATGAGCATCATGAGCTCGCTGATATTTCTCTTTTTTGGATGGTGGTGAGTGAGCGCGCTTTTATTATCGAATACCAGAGTCTTATCCACATCACAGGGCGAAGTTAGCTCGATCATTGACCTTGACCTCGACTTTCTCCGACAAAGCGGGCAGCCAGATCCAGACCCGTGGGGAGAATCGCAGCCACACGATTCATTCGGTGAACTGAGCCAGTTCATAAGGTTTCTTGTAGGTATCGAGACGCGACTCGAAAGTGACCAGATTGCAAGAGACTCTGAATTCCATGAGAGTATAAAGTTCTCCCCAAGCAAGTTGGAAGACATGGTCACGTTAAACATACTGAGAAACAAATTCGGCGCGGACTGGGAGCCGTCTATCCCACCAATGAACACGTTTGAGAAATATTGCAAGGAACATTGGGGAGTGCCTCCAGCACGTACTTTCCTTTATTTTCATTATAATTAGATGATTTACAAGTGATATATTCTCAGGTGATAGTTGAATCCATCCAATATGAAAACTTTTCAGAGTCGTTCGGCTCTGGACTGCATTGGGTGACTACACTGTCAAATTATAGCGGATCACGAACTTATACCTACAATAGATAAGTGTTGACCGTGAAGGTTTCTTTCCTCCAGAAAATGCAATCCATGGTGGTATTGAAGATGTTGGTGGCGTGCCGCTGTACATTTCTCGGGCTAAATACCGGGTATATATACTTCTCATTATTTTTTAAAGGTTTACTAAGCCATTTTCTATTCTAGGCTGGAATTCGTAAGTCTGTAGCGAATCATAAAAGACATGATTGAATACTTATCACCATCGAAGATCCCGGAAAGTGCAGATCCGGACACTGCTGGTTTGGCTACGATTTTGAAGAGATAGAGGCAAGCTCTTGTTAATGATTTTATTACCTCGTTTCATTATGTTTCACACAGATAGTCAAAGACTACCAATGCCTTATAGGTCCCGAGTCAGCTGTCAAATGGGTGGATTTTACGGGAAAATTTTTTCGCGACAAACTACGTGAATATAGACCAGTGACGTAAGTTCTTGCCTGTGTCTATCTGTCAAACAAGAAATGACATTGTATTAAAAGGGCTGGAATAGAATACGATAGAATACCTCTTTACATTGCCAAAGCTGAAATTGGAGACGGTGTTCAGTGCGGTAAAGTTAAGGAAGATTCACTAGGTGAGTGTCTGCTGCCCGTTCCTTGTCAACTTTCACTTCAGTTTCTGAGAGTTGCTCTTCGTGTTATAGCTTTGATACCCTACAATGGCAAGGAGAATAGTGTCGAAAGCTACTGGGTATTGGTGTACAGCGAGCTTCTGCTATGAATATTGGTAATAAAAGTGATTGTTAAATAGTAAAATAGATAGAATCATCTTACGAATATTTGTGGTAAAATGTGGTTAAAGATACAGATTATCACGTCAAACTGTCAGGTAAATTCAGATGGCGTGACTATTGAGATCGACTTGCATCTCACCTTTCCCATTGTTCCCGCACATATGGACTCTAATTTCATGTTTCGAATGGTTCTCAAGTTTGTTGAATGAGACCATACTTCATGTCATTAATTCGTAGCATAGATTATCATAGGGCGAAGGGAGGATGCCGAAGACACCCTGTACGCGTTGATTTCCCAAGAAGCTGGGCTGAACTGATCCGACATAATAATAATAATAATAATAATAAATCTGTTTATTCGTCTTCCCCTTGCTATTACCTTGTAAGAATAAGCGTGGCTACATGTTAGTATCGATAGTATGTTGTTAGAGATTAAGCGGGAAGACAGGAATCTACAAGAGTACACCGTGCCGGTGCTCACATATATTCATATTCAAAAATTGACCAAAATAGAGACTAAACAGTATCATGGATTTATCTTTAGTATTGTATCCCTAGAGCTCATATAAAAAACCAATAAAATGTAAATTGTTCGCAATTCATCTAGGATGACGGGTGCTGGAGGATCGCCGTTTTTGCCTTGCCTTGCCTCGGTCGCGGTGGTCGTTGTACATTCGTATCGTGTATTCGGCTTTCCCCCTTCGTCTGACCTTCCACGTGCGTTTGTGAGTGTGAAGGAACGGAATCCAGCAGCACACCTTTTCGAAGTGCCTTCTTCTTGGCATTCTTCGCTTTCCTACCGCCCTTCCCACTACTGGACCCAGCGACAGAAACAGGCGGCCCAGGTTGAGCCTGTGTTTCCCGGCGGATACGATCCTCTTCCGCGGCCCACCACTTCATGAATTCTGCCTCTTCCAGTCGCGCCTTCTCTGCCTCCTGCCGTGCCTGCTCCTCGTCTTGTATCTCACGAAGACTCTTTGCTTTCGTTGGGACAGTCCCTTGATCGCGTTGCTGCTGTTGAATGGCGAGGAACGAAGGAGGAGAAGTGGATGACGATGCGTTAGGCTCGGGCACAACCGAAACGGGAGCAGCTACCCATGCGTTTCCACTGCCTTCACTGAGAAGAATGTTAGCTATTCCTTCCAGTAGTAAGCCTGAGGCGTAATTACTTACGATACGCGACGGGACATAGAAGCAGCAACTGGAGTGATTAGGCGACCAGGAGAAATTATGGGCCCTAATGGAGGCTTTCCCCTTCCAACAACAGATGGGCCCGCCTGGGCAGATATAGGAACAGTCAAGGCTGGTACAATGGACGACTGGTTTTGCAGTATGCTACTAATACCAGATAAAGGTCTATTTCGTGGCACGTCAGACGGGCGGGAAACAATAGATGCAGATGATAGTAATGCTGAGCTTGAACTCGGTGTCATGCCAGTTGCCGATAACCTCCACGGAGAACTCGTCTTGGAGCGCAGTGCATCCGAAGAAGTCTTTGGGAGTATTTGAAGGACAGAAGTCGAAGTCGTAGAGTCCATGTCGAAACCGACGATGCGTGACCGACCGAGAGGAGTTTTTGTAGGCACTGGGATCGGACGCTGACCCTCNGCCTCGGCCATGATCGTTCTAAGGTCCGCCCTATGAAAAGAAAAAAGGACTGAGAGTCAGTAATTTATTTTCATGCTTTCACTTAAGTACTTACTTTGGCGATAGCTTAGCTACTCTAGTCTTCCATGGACTATATATCCCTGGCGTCGCTACCTCGCCAGCCACGGTGGGCATAGGTGGGTGCAACCGACCAGCAGGTAGATTGAGCGGCGGTATATCTTCTCGGACGTCATCATCCATGTCGAAAATATCTTCTCCTGTGGGCACATCCTGGCGGGCTGCGGTTGATGGTGGTGTAGAGGGAGGCAGCTCGGCAGGCGATGCAAGCATCGGCGTTATTTGTCCCAACGACGGCCGTCTACTCCATTTGCTAGTCAGATTTCTCCCTGCTACCGGAGACATCCTCGGCGATTGGAGATTTTGCCACGAGGAGCTTCCTCTCCTGCGAGCTGGGGCAATTGGTTGCGGTATATCCTGCAATTCAAGCCAATCCTTACAACTATCCAGCGCTTTAGTGATAAGCACACCCGAACGCGTGAGCGGGTGCTTCTCCGCCTGACGCGCGCGCACGAATGAGATTAGCTGCTTGATTAGTTGACTTGGGAAATCGTCGAGCATACGGCTTTCAAGCAGGGTCTCCATATTGCGCGCCATGTAGCCCTGCAGGCTCGCGATGAGCTGGTTAGCATGAAAGTGTGTTGCATCGGATAGAATAGAGCAGACGTTATTGATATTAATATGCTTTAAGATTATTGAAGAGCAAACGAGGAGAAGGCGGTCTAACAATAGTTCGCTCTACAAATAACAAAAACTGTCAGATTTTGAGAAATTAGAACACAAAGTAAACTGACCGCAACATCTATGACTTCAAACATGAAGTCGATAACATCATCTATGGTCTGCGCAAAGTCTAAAGTTGATCATCAGTCAGCGCATTCATATGCATTTACGAAATGACTGAAAGTCCTGAAACCCACCTAACACTTCGAATAACTCCTCACAACCGCAATAAACATATTGTATAACAAATTTCATGACACGCCATCGCGTATGCCGCATATTCACAGTCAGCGTATTATTACGCTCCCAGCGCTTCGCTGTCCAGTCTGTGTCATCGAAAAAACCCGCAAAGAACGGAGAGCGCGCCCTTAGAATTATAGAATGACAATATACACAAGTATCTGCGAGTTCAAGGACTGTGTCCGGCGCTAACGGGTCTTGCACTGGTACTTCAGTGTCAATGGTTCGTCTGACGTCATTTCTTTCGCTAGGCTGAGCACCATCAAAAAGTGTTTGCATATCACGAGAAATGGACGGCGTAATAATCATTTGTCTGCCAGGCCCAGCTAGCATGGTATCCAAAGCGGGTAGTTGCAACAACGAGGCAAGGCTTTGTAGTTCCTTACGAAGCTCTATGATTGTCACCTTTGGCGCGAGTTCTGCAAGTTTCTCGGTCACCAGAACAGCGATGCGACGGTCCCAGAAGGCGGGAATCACATCAGTGTATAGATAAACGGAGAGAAGCAAGACAGAAAATGGATGGACGCCAGAGAATACAAGCTTCGGTAGTGATTTATACACTTCTTTAGAAGCAGGGATGACTGTATTGACTTTGCTGCTGACACTGATCTTGCATGCGCTGGAAGTACTCTTAGTACCTTGTGCAAGTAGAACATCTTTCAGAACCGATGACCGCGAAGCGAAAATGACTTTATGAGCCGGAAATTCGAAAGCAGAATTAACTTGCACTAGAAGGTCGGCACCGTGTTGAAAGTCAGCTCCTTCGAATATGCCTCTTTGTTCTATGTTCCGGTGTTTCCTATCTCGAGCCAAGAGATCGAGAAGTTGTCGGACAGTTTTAACGTCCTGTCTGACAGACACGCCCTCAAACTCCTCAACATCAGCGTCGGCATCGTCACTAGGTGATTGAGCACTGTCCATCAATCCTTCCGAAGGCATCCACGTGCTCGGATTTGATGATCCGTTCTCTACTTCCCACTCTTTGCTATCAGTCAAACCAAGATATGGCTGGACAGCCTCCAAATCATATGCGACCGTATTACCCACTATGTCGATTGGCGCAGGCGCGCTGTCGGCCCGAAGGGCTGCAAATGAACCTGCACTATTCGCCGCAACACTCACGACGCGTTGAATGAATGGAACGCGTTGGAACTTGAACGTCTTCGCTGTACGGTTGCGAATGAATACATGACCAGATTCCGTACAGAGCACAATAGTGCCCTCCGCACCGAGCGCAACGTCCTTGACAGCACTGAACTGCTTCCGTAGAGCCCAGACACGCTGTGGCTTTACGACTGTTGCGGCGCTCTTGCTGTGCGCTGCACTGGCGTCTGGAGTTGGCGGCTGCGGATTAAGAGTGAAGGTGAACAACTCGCCATTGGACGACAATGCAGCAAAAGTAAAATCACAGCAAACAACCTTGGAAATGGCCGCGTTGTTCTGAGCCATAGGAGGTCGGTAAGCCTGGATCTCAGATGGGAAGCTATGCGTTGGGAAGCTACAAGTGTATGTTCAGTAATAGGGTATAGTATATAGATATAAAGTAGTGTACAAACTTTATCTTGAAGCTTCGCCCGTTCCAGAAGCACATTATATCTTTGCTTTTTAGTAGGCAAGCCATTGCGGCTTCCGAGATCGCAACGTCGATGACTGGTTGCGTAATCTGCGTCACTCGTCGCGGTAGGACTTGTACAGGTTGTGCGGCACGATCGAATCCGAGTTGCCCACCATTAGTCCCCCACGTAAATAGCTCCGTGTTAGTCCAGCAAACAGAAGCCGTTCTGCACGCTGCAATACCCTTGACGAATTCCTTCTTCAGAGGACCTACTATACGTCGTGGAACTGTTTGAAGTGTTGTCCCTTCAACCACATAACCGAGCTGTGAGAAACGAGCGAGACCCCAACTGAGCACATCTCCTGCGCGCGTGAGTACGAGCGTATGATCTTGGCCGAGTGCAACCGCTACGATCTGAGCCTCCCCTGTCAGATCATTAAGCTGAGTCAAGCTGTACTGTGTGTGCTGTGCGGGTCCTAAGCGCCCACCACTCCCAAAACCACATAATCTCAGGTTAGCACGTGGCTCAGCTGTAACGGTAGCGGTATGCAACTTGGCCATAGCGATCTGCCGAACTCGGATAGGCTGGAAACGTATGGACAGGGACTGGGCGTGCGGGGAAGGGTGCTCATCCTGATGCGGAATAAAGACTTGTTCAGGATATGTACGATCATCTCCATCTCCGAGACCTAGAGCCGCATTTCTGCACTGATACATTACTTAAAGTTTTGTAAAACGCGTCACAGTATATGTACCTATTTGTTCCCCATGTGAATAAGTCAGTTGCTTCCAATTGGTTCGGCTTCGTGTCTTCTACTGTCGAGTTGTATAGGTCGAAAGCAGTGCAGCCTTCGAAATCCTTGAGCGTCGTGTCGATATCTGCCCTCTGAAGTAGAAGGACACTGAGACATATTAGGTAAGCGATAAGACACGTCATAGATTACTTTAGCTTTCACCCAGCAGCCAAGTTCCCTTCATACAATGCTCTATGCAACGGCGACCAATGGCTCTCCTTGTCCGAGATGTTGACATCGATTCGAGGATGGGTGAGTAGAAGCTTGACGTACTCGAGCGCCGCAGGGTCGAGCGAAGACACAGCCAAGTGGAGGACGGTCCGCCCGAGCCAGTCGCGCGCATTCACATCACATGAAGGTTCTGCCCTACCTGGAAGTGAGCTTGGTCTATTCCATGACCTTCCTCCGCTAGAGCTCAGGACGGGTGCGTTGGATGCATTCGCTGTTCGGGAGGCATCGACCAGGCGCTGAAAGGCCTGCTGGTTTCGAAGGGTGAAGTAGGCATGGAGTGCAGTCATGCAAAGTAGTCGTTAGACAAGCTGGCGAACTCTAAGAGCGAACTCTTGCGCCCTATGGATCGCTGGCCGTCTGTAGATGCTGCGCCCTTAGTCAGAGCACAGACAGACAAATCTAAGGCGTCGAGCTAGACAGACAGATAGAAGGCGTGTGTGATTCAGATGAACTCTGCGGTTTCCAAGCCCCACAGATATACAGAAAATAGAAATAAGTTAGAAGAAACAGCAGCAATCAGGAAGATGGTGGTAGTACGAAAGAGAGTTGCGAACGCGCGCTCAGCGGGAATATGCACCCAGTCATTTAGCAAACGTGCGAAAGAGATCGGCAATCTTCCAAATCAGGGAGTCCGGTCACGGCGTGACTTGCACCTGACTCGATGTCACACTAAGACTCGCACATGCCGGATATGGCGATATGGTGGATCCGCGGCTTTCTCAGGCTTCAATTAATATTACTACTAGTACGTGCTTATTCACTACACATCCAGATTACTTGGATACATGCCTGCTGTTCCAGGATTTCCTGTCCCTTTGAACGAGTTTAAAACCCATCAGAAGCTTTTCGATGCACAGCTGAATCTGGCGGACGCGCCCGCCTCTCTTCCAGTTGCAAACTCGACTCGATCCTTCTGGTTACACCCTTCGGATGAGGTCAATCCACTCGCAAGAAAAGGTAGCACGGGTCCGCTTACTTCTGATGCCGATATATGCATTATTGGATCTGGCATTACTGGTGTCTCTGCCGCTTATCATCTGTCGAAGATGTCTCCCAACAAGAAAATTGTCATGCTAGAAGCGCGAGATTTCTGTGAGTAATAACAATGATTTACGTATGCGAAAAAGCTTATAAAAAATATATTTTAAGGTTCAGGAGCTACAGGTGTGTGATAGATGCCTTACAAGTAATGTCGTCCTCACGTAGATAATAGGCAGAAATGGCGGACACCTTACCGCCGGCATTTTCCTACATCTCAGGAACTATGTTGAGGAAATGGGACTCACCGAAGCGCTAAAGAACTATGCTCTTGAACGTCACACCTCTTCAGCGATTTTATCAATAATTCAAGAGAATGGACTGGAAGTTGCTGTGGACCTCGTCTCTGGCGGACACATCGACATGTTCTTCACCGACGAGGAAGTCAAAGAGGGGCGCGCAGACTTTGCACTTGCAGAAAATTCTGGAGCAAAGGTAGACAAAGTAAAGTGGCTCTCTAAGGAAGAAATGTCTGCGGTTCGCCTAGTTTTTTGATGTCAAGATGATCGAAAATCCGACTAGCTAATACGTTTCCATTGCGGATTGTCTTGTCTCAGAAATATGGCACGTCATATGCAGCAGTACAAATCCCGGGGCACAACCTCTGGCCCCTCAAGCTCGTAACACAGATTTTCTACATTACACAGAAAATGTTCTCATCATCTGCCGGTTCGCTCAACCTACACACCAACACGCCAGTTACTGCAGTCTCCTCCTCCACGACTCGGCGTCTCTGGACACTTACGACGCCCCGCGGAACCATCACGTGCTCTACGGTCGTGCACGCAACGAATGCATATGCGTCACACCTGCTCCCGCAGCTTGCTGGGCCGCGAGGTATCGTACCAGTACGCGGACAAGTACTTGCGACCCGCGCTGCAGCTTCGCTCGATACAATCGGACGGAGCTCTTGGGGAGGAAATGAAGGCTTTGAGTACTGGTTTCCCCGACCACCCAAAGTGGCGAGCGACGAAGAGAAGCCGCTTGTTATCCTCGGTGGCGGCCGTGAGGCTGTGCAAGATTACGAGTTTGGAATTTCAGATGACAGCGAAGTCAACGCGCAAGCGGGAAGAGCTCTGCGCGCATTTTTACCAACTGTGTTTCCCGGAAGGTATGATGAGGGCTCGGAGCCTGAGATGGAATGGGTGAGTATCGAGATCTCATCTCAATTTCACATTCTGTGGCTGACAATCTCATAGACGGGGATAATGGGATATACCTCCACTCGAGATCCTTTTGTGAGCACTTCTTGCATTTTACGATTTCTATTCTAGTCAAGCGCTGATCCATTCAAGGTCGGACCCGTTCTCTCTGCCGACGGCTCTGAAATTCCTGGTCAATACATATCTGCTGGTTACACAGGACACGGTATGCCTCGAGCTTACGCATGGTGAATGTTCTTTGATATTGTTTTTCGCCAACGCTTTTCGTTTACTTGTGCTGATCGTCGATCTATCTATTCCATTTTCTGCAACGCTAAAAATAAATTATTTNAAAAAATAGCGCGGAGGTCGTCGCTTCACTCATTACGAGTGACTTTGCTGGAAAGCGCGACAGATGGACGATACCAGAATGGCTGCCGAAGCGTTATCTCACCTGGAATAGGGTTTAGAGAAGTGTGCTGCTAGTCTCCTTTAGATTTGTGAGTAGCTGTAGATTCCAACATCCCTTCCGCTGAAGAGGAGATAGAAAAAGAGTCAGAAAATAAAGGAAGATGTTCCTCAGTAAACGGAAAATAGTCAGAAAAGAAATACCATATCTAATAGTTTCTAAGCTGACTATGGAAAGTAGAACTAGGCGCCACAGCCTTATTTTAGAGTTGCGCCGCACTATATCATTTGCTTAGTGATGAAATCATCCGGTATTTCTGTGAGAATACGCTCTATTAATTTGCGCTCAAAATACAGGCTGATTCAAATCATCGAGTAACAAACACGGAACGAATACTATACATATGTTAACAGAGCTGCTTGACTTCTGTCTGACGACCTTTTATAATAGAACGAGGCATGAGGAAAATGATATATGAGGATGGCTGGAAGAGGGAAAGTCCTGAAGATAAATCTAAAAAAAAGACCACGGTGAAGAAAGTGACGAGAGTCGAAAGGATACTGCAATATCTTGCTAATTACCAGCGACTTCAAAAAAGGAATTCAAATGAACCATCGTATTATTACTGTAATCTCCCTACTAAAGAAATAGTACGGAAACAGTACGGAAATGAAGCCGTACCAAAAATACCCTAGACAGCGTCATCGTTTAGTGGTCCCGCTCCTGCGGGTCCTTGCACTTGAATTACGGCTAAGAGGGGTGTCCGCACGACTTCCTCCTGCATATTTGTGTGTACCCGAGCGATTTCTTCTCGCAGACTTGGGCGCGTCCGACGAAGACTCAGATGTTGACACAGAAGTAGAAGCAGAAGCGACCCGGGTCAGTGGAGCAGGCGACATTCGGTCAGACTCTGGCGGCACAGGGACAGGTGAATATGTCCGCATGGATGGGGGACTGAGGAAACTTGAGTTTGCCTTTTTGCGATTACCTTCGTTGCTCTCGCTCTCGTTATCGACCACCTCCAGCAGTCGCTTACGCGGAAGCTGGGCCGGCGGCATGTCGACATCCGCAGCCGGCAAAGGAGGAGCCGAATCAGATGCCGATGATTCTTGTTTTGTGGCCGCAGATGCGTGTAAGACTGAAAACGAAGTACTCCCGATCTGTGGTGCGGCTTCATTAATATTGGCGTCAGTCATAAGATTTGGGCAGACGTCGAATGGATGCGTCTTCTCGTTTGTCAGTTTCAGCTGCGATAAGGACGCAACATTTTCTGCCGGGTCGATCTTGTTGGCAGTAATCATTGCTTCTTGACCTTTATCCAAGATCAGCGAAGTGGTAGGGGTTGACACTGACTTGCGGTTGTGACAGACTTCCGCGGTGAAGGTTTTTGTGCGAGATAGTGACGAAGACCTTTCTGGATGGGAATTATCTATCAGGTCTGCCGCCTCCTCAAGTGTAACAGAACTCCGCGAGCGATCTTTCGCAGCTGCATTATCAAGACGTTCCGTGCAGATTTCATTTGGGTTTAGTCCTTCCAGAGAGAACTGAAAATATTCCTTTGGAATGGGTGTATTCTCCCATGTTTCGCCGCGAGCGAGCGCCTCCTCGAGTGCACGGTCGGCCGCGTCTAGCCGCCTACATGCTCTCTGAAAAGAGGGAATCTTGCGCAAGTCACTCATCGATGGAAGCTCATAGGGAGGTGGCGCTTTGAATTTCACGACTCCCCTGGGCGGGACGTAACCATACTGACCGAGTGCAAAGTAGGCTGCGCCTTGGAATTCCTTGCGAGCTTCATTATAGTCGTACTCGAGATGCCGTGGGCCCCATGGGCGTATGTCAAAGCGTCGCAATGAATGGCGTGAAGTAAGTGCAGTCCAACCCGTTGGCGCAGGTGTTGCTGCTCCAGAATTGGGCGAGTTCGGGCATGTTGTAGGACGTGACCCCGATAAAGCTCGGTATTCACTATTCGGATTCCCTGCCGGAGAATTACTTCGAGACAGTGGCGGTGTCGTATGGGCTACATTTACGCCGACAACGGAATCAATGATACGCTGTATTGCGGGAGTAGCACTGTATGCCCTTGGTAAAGAGAGAAGCCTGTCTCTGTCTTTTTCCCTTTCTGAACGGCCACGACTAGCTGTACCGTCGTTATTACGATTATCTGAATGCTCGGATAATACATTATTGTCGATTCTGAGCCGCTTCTGCAGATGAAAAAGAGGGGTTGAGCTTCCTGATGGTTTGTCTGAAGCTCCGAGGGAGTATGATCGAGAAGTTTTGTTTTCTAAGCGCTTATGAGGAACTGATTCCGTATTAGATTGATGATGTGGCCTAGAAACCGACAAATTGTCGATAGGTGCATTCAGTTTCTTCTGCACCTTCTCTTCATTTCCTTTTATCCATACTGATAGAAATGTGTTTTAAGTGTAATATTTACAGAGCATCAGATGAAAGTACCCACATTTTCTGTATCGAGGAGGAATATCTTCATACTTTGTGGTAACGTGGGTCATCGGTGGCGTTCCTGAAGACATTATGACTGCAGCTAATGCTAGTAATTACTGACTATATAGCTCAAGCAAATATGGTCTCAAATAAGAGATATACTTACGACAACGTGATCGTAGAACAATTGCTTTGAATGAATGAGGCGCAGAAAGATGTAAAGACACAGCAGACCGGCGGAAGATGAATTAAGACCTGCCTTCCTGAAATGGTCACTCGCTCACATATTCCCACGCATCCATATAAATATCTGTGGGCGCGCTTGACTACAGACATGAAGATATTTCGAGATACTTGGGTTTGAATTTGACTCGAAGACATATGAATTTACAGACTCAGGCTATCGAATTTTATTGTCTCGAAGCAGTTGTCCCGGCAGTCTCCATTCCAAAGTCGTGCGATTTCCATTCTACTTTCGCTATTTGATGAAAACATTGCCTTAAATAACTACCATTTATCGCGTAGACGAAATGGACGTTGTGACGGGCATCTACGTCTGCGCGAGGTGGTTTAAAAGTACGGAATTCTTCGAGAAAGAGATCAGACTTTGTATATCGGATGACAAGCCAAAAACCCAAAATGCACAATCCAGGGTTAAGCGCCAAAGGGGTAAGCTGAGGAAGAAGCACACCAAGATTGTGTCTGAGATGTGTAGACTTCTGCGTATTCACACCAGGACATTGAAATTGTCAAAAGATGTCCTCTTGACCAGCTGCGAGCCCACCGAAATAGCAGGTGACGGCCTTTAATTTTCCGCCCATGTAGTCCTCCTCGATTTCCACAAGCTCCTCAGCAACCCGTTGCGTATTCACAAGACCTGACTGCACCTTCTCAGGACACTCCGGTTTGAGAAGCCGAGATATCTCCAGAAGATCAATGTTCCGTGGCAGAAAGTACGCTATGTTGGACGTGATTCGGCGCGAAATGTGGAAGAGCTCGTCGCCAGGAACGGGAAGTATACTGTTCAGCGAGTATCCCCCCTGTAGGCTAGCCTCCACATCGCTCTTTTCCTTTTGAGGAGGTGAAGTCAGATACGATGGCCCACCCCAAGGAGGACTGAGAAAGATAACGTCGATAGTCCGTTCTTCGAGTGGGCGAGAAGCATACGACCGCGCAAAGTCTAGATAGTCCGCGAGAATAAACTCAATCCTATCTGCCACGCCGTACACTATGGCATTGTGTCGTGCAATTGATAGACGGACGGGTGATATATCGAGTGCAATGACTAACATGAAATCAACGGGCGTAAGAGTCGGCCTCACGATAGAGGCGAGGTCACAACTTCAGCTCACCGCGATGACATGTCTTTGCAAACGCTATCGTATTCCCTCCTACACCACAGAATGCATCCAAAATTGTCTCGCAACGACATCGCTCGGCGATCTGATCTGCAATTTGTTCGGGCGTAACGCTATACCATCCTTCTTCGTCTAGGAGACACCCGTCATCATAGAGCGAGAAATATCGATATCTTTGGGCATAATCTTATACACCATCAACTTCCCTAGGAAAATAGAGTATAAATCGAGCTCACATTTCTGAAGATGCTCGGGGACTTCGTCGATCGATGTGTATCGTGGTGCAAGATTAGCTGCATCATACTTTTCCCACTCAGGGCCGAGGAGACCCATTTTTCTTCTCTTCGCAGGAGGAATTGCAATAGTCTCAACGTCTCGTAGGATAGTCTCTTCTTGTCTGCCATTATCATTTAGTATTTCAACTGAAGACGACTCGGATAGACTTGGTTTCAAAACNTTTTAGAAAGTGCACGATGCTTGATATGTTTCGACCTCGCTTTCCCATACTGACTGTCCTGATAAGGTTGGTACGAGCTATGACAGATTAAATGCGTCCCAACAGTTTACAGGGCTCAGAGACGGTAAGAAACTTCAGACGCGAAAAATCTGTCTCAAGCCAGAAAAGGAAAGTTCTACTCACACAACTCGCGTCTCGCGCTCTACTAGCAGACTGCGGCTTGCCTCGACTATCCTCCTGGACTCACTTGGTTCTCTGAATCAATAGCTTTCTGGAAAGTAAGATATATCTGCCTATTATTCCTTTTTCCATTGGGTCTGATTTTTCCTAGAAATTTACTCTGAGCAACTCGTATACGGCGCCTGTCTGCGCGTATAACCAAACTCATTCAGCAATGGTTCCAAAGTACGCAAAGGGATGGGGTGATGTTCGCCCCGTCGCTTCTATTTCTGGCCAATACAACACGGATATTCCCCTCAATCGTATTTTCTTACTGTTTACTGAGAGTGAGCCGGACGGCAAACTCGTCGTTCGAAGAGCGTGTAAACCTTGCCTCATTGACAAAGTCGCCTGTACCCGCAAGGGACCCAAGTGCTGTTACTGCGAAGAAAATAATCAATTATGCAGCTACGATAATCCTTCAGACTACGTTGACTTGCCCGGCATGGATCCAAATATGAAGGCCGTTGGAGTCGTTAAGACGCAACAAAGAGTGAAGAAACCGTCTCCCGATGACACCAATGGTGATACGGAAAAGTCTTCTATGTTACACATTAGAGGACGGAAAATGAAAGATAACAAGAAGGTTTCTGAATTAGAGAGTATCAGATCACCTGCGAAGAAACGTAAACTCGCAGGCTCCGAAACAATTAGTCAGTATTCACTTTCCCATTGCTGTATTATATTGATTGACACCTCACAAATTTGGTCAGAGAGAGGAAAAGTCACTTGGAATAGAGTGAGAGTCGTGCCTCCTGAGGAAAGTGTTGCGAAGTTGATTGAGCCATCGAATTTGCCGCGCATCTGGTCTGAAGTACGCATACTTATTCATTTTGCCTTATTCTGGCGATTATGACCTTCGCGTGAAACMAAAAAAAATAGACATATGAGGAACTTCTCGGAGCTGTTCCAGCACTTGCATCAATGAACAATGGCTGTTCTGATGACGGTTCACTGGCTCCGACGATACTCCTTGACAGATCTTCGTGGCCGAACGGCGTATGGGACGGTGGCGAAAGGATAGAGCTCTCTACGTGAGCGAAATTAGCTTCTTCCTTGACGAATGCTTGTCCTTACTTGTCTTCAGACTGAGGATGTTTTCGTTTCTGGATATGGATTCGAATCCACCATTAGTCGAAACGAAAATAGACACCCCTATCGAAGTACCAAAGGACGACTTCCGAAGTGACCAGCTCATGCATTTCTCTCCCTTCATGGCTTTCGATAAGGACGACATTCTCGGAAATATGGCTCCTGAATCCGTGGCTTGCGAGTCGCGACATTATGAAGAAAGCGGTGGCCGACAGAATTTGCATTCGGGCTTCATTCCTGCCCAACAAATTGAGTCCTCATACTCAACTCCACACTCAAACGATCTCTCTATTTTTCATGTTCCACCTCACTCTAGTGACAATACCGACATGTCATACTTACTATATTCGCCCACATCTACAAACGTCCAGAAGGAGACCGCGTCAGACTTGGCAATCACATCCATGCGCCCAGTGTCGCCACCCGTTTCTGCATTCCCCAAACCCCCAGACCCAGTTTCGACAATCCCGAAGCCTGCCCTGGTTGCTTATTCGAGATCAAGCTCTAGGAGTGTTAGTACATCAATAGCGTTTAGTTCGGCGCACAGCCTGCCCTCGCAAGGGCGAAATGCTCCTGTGGATTGGTATCCAAAACCAACTCTTTATCCTGTGCCGGTTCAACCATCTACTTCGATATTGTCCAACAATACATCCATACATTCATGTTCTTCTAGCTTTTCGTCGAGTTCGACCTTAAGGAACGACAGCAGCCCAGCTGTATTATGCACTGACAAAGGTTTTGATTTTCCGCGTTTTGAAGATAATCTCAGAACAAGGCATGTACCAATTCTACCCAAAACGTTTACGTCGTTCCCATCATCACCGGGCCAAATCCCGTATTCGGCAAATACAAGCTCAGACGAAGGAGTTCTCTCAAGTTCGACTCCGAGAAACGTCACCGCTCCAATAATGTCAATGCGGAGTATCGCGCGGAAAATTCAAGATATTTCAGAGGAGCTCCCTGCGGACATTAGCAAGCTGCAGAAAGCTTATTACGATGGCTTCCCGGTGGCCATCATTATACATAGGGATTGGCCTCGATTTCCCTTGAAACTGGACCCGAAATGCAAGTTCATTGTGCTTGGCTTCTTCCGCATTGAAGATATGAGAGTACATGTAGCCACCGTTTCCTTTCTTTTCCTAGCAGTGCTGATAATTTTGATACCACTATTCATGTAGAAAAAATTCGAATCTTCATACCACTCTACGAGATCTGGACTATCTCGAAGGCGTGGAGAGGTTGAATGGATGTTTACCTTCCAATGGGTTCCCGGCGGAGTTCCGGAAATCCCAACTTCTCATTTGCAACCCTCCATGGAAATCAGCGAATCTTCTGCGCGAGCCTGGTGGTTACCTCCATCTCCACACAATGAAGAAGGCATCGACGTCAGCAACACTAAATTCGATCGCAACGACCAGAATCGGGATTCCTCCGGAACCCCGAGCTCCAGACAGTTTTTCTCGCCGATTATGCTCGATCTGAACATCTTGTCGAAGCATATTGCGCGCGACGGGCAATATACGAGCCGTGCAGCCCGCAGTTGGTACTGTATAAAATGCGGCAGGGTGAATCGTACGCACTGGATAACACGCTATCCGTGCTCATATTGTCCCAGTGAAATCGTAAGTTCATGTCATATAGCTCCTTTTTCGCCGCTCCTGTTATCGGCTTTTAAGTCCAAAGCTAATGCACGGCCGTGTAGAAAAATATTGAAATCGAAGATCTCGACAATTTGGGAACCCTCTATTACCCGCCTGAAGTCATCCAGGCAGCTGCGGTGCGCGATCGCCTTCGGCCAACTCCAATGTGGACCCCAACCGTGCACCTCCCGCCGAACGTAGATAAACGCACGCGCGAATGGAGGAATGGACTCAGATGGTTCGCTTACTCGTACCGGTGTTCTTCAACACGTAAAGGAAAAGAGAGAGTACACCCTCTTATCATCGACTATCTTTTTCTGGGAAACCGTGTCAATCTGGAAGATAAAGCAAACAGGTTGTTTGCAGATATACAACAGTCCGTGCCGATGGCGTTCGAAAGCATGCCATCGAAGCCTACTGGTGAGCATATGCATCAACTCTCCCTCCCTCTGATGAAGTCACCTAGTTTCGATTATTCAATCGTCATTCATATAGTGGGAATTTTCAAATTTAATATCTCTCCAACTATCGCAGCGGAAAGTCATGATGGACACGCGACATGGAGCACCGCACATGAATGCATGATTAATGCAAGGATGATGATGATAGCAGGCGCTCGCTCTTGCGGCAAAGAACAAATGTCAGAAGAGTCCATTACGCATCTCTCTTATATCGCCTGGTTAGGTGCGAGTCCTGTGAAAGTATGCGTCTCGTCCTTAATATCTTGCAAAATTGCTAATTCATATGAAGACGGAGATCCAAGCCAAAGCAAAACAGCATCCTGTCTTGCTCATGAGTCTAGGTGCTGATCTAGAAGTAGTTTTTGCGAATCCAGGTGAATCGCAGCAGCAGAGAAAGAAGCCGAGATCCAAGAATCAGAAAGTTCTGCCGAACGCTATTTTATTTGCTATACCTGAACAAGACATTCAGAACGAAACGTCGCAGGCAAGTATTGGCGATGGTATTTNGGGGGGAGAAGGAGCCACGCCCCGAGCTGTCGACAGAAGCTTCGAGGATTACGCTGACACATGGAAGTTTGCTTATTCTCTCTGGTAGCGATGTCGACGTAAGTGGAGTATATTCCTGTTCATTTTTGCTTGATTTCATCGAGATACAATTTCAGCTTACAATTATTCGTTCTGATTTTGCGATTTGTGAGTCCCGAAGAGTTCGTGACGTTGCGGGCCGACATACTAATTTTTCGTAGTGCTTTGGGGCTATCAAGAATCATGACTAGACCAACTTTCATCACCTATTATTCATTATTTTCCACTTTCGTATGACATAGCTCTTAAAACCGCAAATTAGCATAGCATCCACTATAATGGCCGGTGACATTTACAATGCAATTTGGTTTCCTCTCGCCTAATAAATAGAGCGGCGGTCAGATTCAAAAAATGGCATAAAACGAAGTTGCCGCACGTACAAAAAATGACATTCTTCCCGCACTTCAAGTTCCTTTTGAATTCCTAATTCACTCTGTTCTCTCCGCACACAACGAGCTGCTGAGTTTCTCAAGACGCGTCTTGATCGCCGAGTCTCCACCTCCAGGGTTTTCTTTGTAGCTGATAAGAAACTCGTTGATGTTCTTCTGCGCCTGTCTGTCCGAGATTGTAATTGCACTCTGAACAAAGAGGCGAAGCGGAGGACGGACAGATGCGTCGGACATGGTTGAGGAAGGAAGGAACTGAGTCGAAAGAATCGACGTGGTTAGTCATCGAAGATCGACGCCATTTAAGTTTAGATTTAGAAAAAAAGGTGAAGATTTGTGTTCAAGTTAAGTTGAGGCTATCATTACATTCTATCTGAACATGCTTCCAAAATATGCAAAATAATTAGCTGCCCAAGCAACATTGGAAAATTGAAGTCAGTCCGCTATTGTAATGTGAATACTTGTTTTTCGTCTGATCATTCAAATTAGGGTTTGCCGAGATGCTTGATACGTGATCATCTTGAGGTCTTGCTGCCTCTCATGCCGACTTTCAGTACATTGGCCAGGTCAGAGAGCGATACGCTGGCCCCGAGAGGCGTTGATTCTTTTAGCAACTGTCGACAAAACATTTGATAACATGATCGCACGACCACCTGTCCACCATGATGTGTCTGTACCACAAAATGGGCCTGTTCATCTCCCCCACATCGGACACTGTTCAGTACAGAATACCATGATAATTGTCGATCATCGAGTTTTCGTCTCCACTTCAACAGCCAAATTGAAGTCGATAATTCGCAAGCGAAAGGCATCATCATAGACAAGGTTGTTTGGATTGATCTCCATATGATATGAGCGATATGGGGCGCGCGTGAAGGTATGTGAGTCCCTCCATGAGATCCCAGGAGAGTTGAGTGACCTCGTCACTAAGTAAACTACAAAAGCGGCTCTATAATCCCACCCTTGACTCAATAATATCCGGATTAGCTGCACCTGCATCTGGGTCCACGAGACCATTCTCTGACGATCGCCTCTGCCGGTGCGAAAGAAAGGTTGTACAGTTCAAGTGCAAACCTGGCGCAGTTGACTGGGGACATTCGCAGCTTGTGAGTGTGAAAATATGATATCTCAACCCCCCGAGCACAACGCCATGCCGCGGGTTCCTCTTCCGTCCAGAAATATGCGGCAATGGTGCCGGGATCGAGTATAGTGTCAATCCTGGACATATTAATCTGTCAGCCTCTAGAGACAAGATGGCAACTCAAGCGATCAGCGAACATCATCTTCCGATTTTGGCTTTCTGACAGCATTTGATCGAACTCCCTGACAAATGGTAGGAGAACTTCTTGAGCTAAATCTTTGCTTTTGATGTCTTCTGCACAATATTTTCCAAATTCCGCCACTCAGATAAAGGTATACTCGTAAACTTCAATCAAGGTCAAGTTTCATGGCAGTTCGTGTTGTATATTAGCAGCGTGCGCATCTTTAGACGGCGCGTCTCCTATGAGCATGAGAGCAACGATCTTTCAGCAATGAGATATGATCAAAAAGCACTCGCACTCACGGATAATTATAATAAGTGTATGTATGTTGATTGAATAATCGGATAACATGTCGCTCAGATGGTCAGAAGAATGCTGTTTCTGTTCGGAATTAAGCGAATACTCCCTCATCCGTTTCTTGAAATTACTGTCTTCGAAGGCGATTTTAGCCTTCCACTTGTCGATATGATTGAGGGGAAAAGACCGTTTCTCTGCTATGATTTCTTTCTGGAATTGGCCGACAGTCTTAGTCTTTTCTATTTTGATCCAAAACAATTTTTCGAGCGAGAGATTAACGCCATCATGATAGACGAAGCAGGAAAGTGTCAAAGTCTAGCGTATGTCCAAACGTGATCAAAAGATGTGATTCTATTGTCACATGACTACGGCACAATCCGTGTCAGTGTAATCTGACAAATGATCGACACCTGCCAAATTTAGAAACACTGGTGGCAAAAGTTTACATAGTTAGATCTCTTCATAAAGACAAATTAATAAACATAATTTACGCTACACTCCAAGTGTCTCATAAGTAATTCATGGTGATTCATGCACAAGATAAAATAAACAAAATTCAAGGTACTTGTCACACAAACAAGTCACGCACTGTGACACGTGACATTGGCGCTGCATTTGCTGTCCAAGTGCATATTGTGACACCACAAACAACCCTCTATTCAGGTCTTCTTCTGCTGTGGATGAAATCCTCAAGAAATTATCAATTTTACTGCAATATAATGGATACATGTTTAGCTTATATATCCTGATTTAAACTTGAGAGTATTCAGTAAGAAAAATAAATCAAAATACAGGATATATTATCACTTGCTGCAAACAGAATCAGTAATTAACTTGTAATATACTTGAATTTCTTCAGACCAATATCCAAAACACTGACGGAGAGAGAGCACACTGTGCAAAGGAGTAGGGGTGTGCAAAGGAGTCCGACTACACTGTACAAACCAATCTTTGCTTGCTTCTCTTGAACAGAAAATAAAGTAAATATTACTTGTCGAAATAGGATATTCGTTACCAAGAAAAGTATGCTAAAAACTCTAACAAGAAACTCCTGCGCGCGGTCCGAAACTCCGAAGTCATACATAAAGCGTCACAGTAACAACCCAGAACATCACTTAACAGGAGTGTGATATGCTTATAACTAATGCTAATGAGTATGAGTTGATTAGTCTGACTTCGTAATGAAAGTGTACCGCATATTCTTCTGATCTGCTGGACCATTTTACTGGAATACTAACTGAACATTATAATTAAATCTGTAATAGCATTAGGCATCTTATATGCTTTCTTCAACTGAGATATCAGTGCATTTCGATGATCAAATAAGGTACTGAGCAGTTTGCTGTATATATTGGTAAGTACATAATGCACGAATTAGAGCTCACTTCTGCTCGGATTGGGCTGTTTAAAGGCTCTATATGATCGGATAACTTGGGGTAAAAAATTAAAAATAGATTCAGAAGACTTTCTATCCCCAACTAATCGATCATATAGAGCTTTTATCCGAGCAGAAGTGAGCTCTAATTCTTTTAGTGTAACGTTTACAAAAATAATGGCACAGTCATATGTGGCATAAATTCCTACTTTCGGTAGTTTTGTAAACAATTATAAAAGCACATTTTTTATGGCGAGCTTCTCCTCACCAAGATCACATCGAGTCTTCCTTTCTACACTATCTAAGCAATCATGGGCTCCAATGGTTTCGCCCTTCATTTACCACCATGTCCCCCCAGGCTCCATCGCTACCTGTGTTGCTTGCCTTTGCGCTTTGTGGGATACTTACTGCCGCCTTCTTCTACAATGTTTGGCTATATAAGAAAGGATCCAGTTCGCGTATACTTCCTCCTGGTCCAGCGGGGGAATAGCTTCTCGGAAATTTGCGAGTGCTTGCTTCGAAAGACCAGAGTAAGATGCTCTTATCGTGGGTGAAAACGTTCGGTAAGAGATGTTTTATTTCTTAGACTATAAAGAGTAGCTTGTCTAACACCTTCTGCTCTAACAGGCGATGTTATATACATCAATATTTTTGGGCGTCCTGTCATTGTACTTAACAAAGTTGAACATGCCATTGAGCTGATGGATAAGCAAGGGGCAGCATACTCAGATAGACCGCGCATGGTGTATCTCAACGAGATGTATGTCGACACCAATCAGTTATTCTTCCAAGAGCCATAATATCAAGCTAGTGTTCTTGATGTACAGGGTAGACATCCGGTCTATGACATTCTTACCATATGGTGACGACTGGAGGTTGCATCGTCGCTTGATGCAGCAGTACTTTAACCCCCGCGCAGTCACGTCTCTCCAGACTTCGCAGTCTAGGAGCATACAAATGCTACTAATTGATCTGC
Source organism: Phellinidium pouzarii (assembly GCA_004802695.1). Taxonomy (NCBI): domain Eukaryota; kingdom Fungi; phylum Basidiomycota; class Agaricomycetes; order Hymenochaetales; family Hymenochaetaceae; genus Phellinidium; species Phellinidium pouzarii. The sequence continues at coordinate 29,493 of SGPK01000124.1, forward strand.
TCCGTGAACCAAGTGATTTCTGGAAAACTATCAGAGGTCTGTCGTTCTTTTTTGAAACGTTCATATCTGTGCATCTTTTAAGCTCAACTCTTATTTCGTAAAGATTCTCTGCCTCCATGATTTTAACCGTGAACTATGGATACGAGGTGGAACCCGGAGAAGATCCACTAGTGAAGCTCTTCGAAGGATCCGATGCTACCATAGCAAGGCCTGGGTCTCCCGGTGCTACATTAGTAGATTTTTTCTCCTTATGTATGTCTTCCACCTCAATATCTACGCCTTTCTTTTCTCATCCGTCGTACTTATAAACCTCGAAATCAGTACGCTTCGTACCTCCGTTCCTGCCAGGCGGAAAATTTACGAAGCTCTCTGGACAGGCAAGAGGCGCATTGAAGATGATGCTCAACAAACCCTTCGATGCAGTTATAGAGCAACGCGTACGTCTCCATTCCGGTGATATATAATCAACTAATTTATACCCATTGATACGATAGGCTGCCGGAGTCGCATCACATTCACTCCTAGCACTTATGCTCGATAAATACGAACAGAATGGACAGGTGGACCAGTCTCAACTTAAAGCTATCAAAGAGGTCTCAGGAACAATGTACCGAGGTGCGCATAATGTCATGTATAGCACGCGCCAGTTCTCTTGATATTGAATGCATTTTTTCCGCTTAGCTGGGGCAGGAACCGTACGTCGAAATATACCTATATGTATATAATTAATTAAGCTAAATTGATGGTCATGAGACGTCTGCCTTACTTCGATCGTTCGTCCATGCAATGGTACTCAACCCTGTTGTCGCAAGAATGGGTCAAGCAGAGATAGACTGCATCATCGGGAATGAGCGTCTCCCTGCCTTCGAAGACAAAGGATTACTTCCCTATATTGATTACATATTGAAAGAGCTCCTGCGGTGAGTTGATCCTTTTACCATTATATAATAGTATAAGTATATGAGGCCTTACTAAATCATATATAGATGGAAGCCACCGATCCCCTTGGGTGAAGTACCGGAAAGAACTCTCTGATCAGTGCATTGTATTTATCATTTCAATATATATAGGTATAGCGCATCGGGCGATACATGACGGGGAGATAGCAGGAAAACATATCCCGAAGGGATCACTAATTATTCCGAATATAGGGTAAGTTCGAGATTGAAACATCGAAATGACATAGTTTTGAGTTTGTCTAAAGCTATATGATGTCCGACGAGCGAAACTATGAAGACCCTGGCCGGTTCTTCCCTGAACGATTCATGTCAGATGTCAGCGGCACCGAGAATACTGTTCTCGATCCATCCTCAGCCGTTTTTGGCTTTGGAAGGCGGTGAGTGAAACTTCAATTTCAAGATGTGCTCGCTTTTCATTCAATTTTCTCTGATTGGAAGCATTTGCCCTGGCCGCCACTTTGCCGAGGCTAGTCTGTGGCTTGCCATCGCGAACATGCTGGCTGTCTTCGACATCCTTCCGGTTCTCGACAATGACGGTCACGAAGTTCTCCCGGAAAACAAGTTTACTGAAGGCTTGACCTGGTAAACGGTCTCATATTTTGTGCTTTGGTATATAATTTACTACAAGTTGATATACTAGCGAACCTGTGCAATTCTCTTGCAGAATTGTTCCTCGGAGCAAAAGTGCTGCATCACTTATTAATTCAACGAACTGACTTGAAGAAAAATTTGCGTTGCGTGTAATACTTGATCAATCTGTCTTTTTGTTGTACATAAGGAAAATTTCAGTTTGTATGTCAGGATGAAATAGACAACCAAATTTCATCAATAAAGCAATAGTATCTAATCTGCAGAAGCAAATGGATGTGTTCAATGATAACCTTGTGTTCAAAAATAACCTCAATTAAGTCGAAAATGAAATCATTTACGTTTACGCTCTTCTGCCTATTCGCATAATGTTACCTTTAAGACTCTGAAAGAATGGCCCAGATTTGCCGTCAACATAATGCCGATGCAGGCTTGATCGGATTAGTGTTAGTAAAGTAAAGTCCGGTTCAGAACTTTATTGAGCGCGGTTCGGACGTGAACCGGACCGCACGTTCGGTATCAAGTTCGTTACCTGGGCCGAACCGAACTTCTAGTTTGGTTCGCGGTTCGCAACATACGACACGGTTCTAAACGCGTCCTGAACACGTCCGAACGCGAACTTTTAAAGGCTGCAGAGCATCATCTTACAGAGACTATTTTATTTTTTGAGTCACTTAGTAGTGTGATTTGTGTCTAATTGCTACTGGACAATAATGTTTTACACAATAAACAAGTCTAACAGGCCATTCTCAGTGTAGGTAGATACCTGTCTCAAAATGGTAAGAGGTGGTACCGACACTTGCCCAACATGGTACAAGTATACTTAATAAGGAAGGTAGGTTGAAGAAATTGACTTGTAATATGTTGAGATTATGTAAATTTGGGTGAGCGTCACCAACCAACCAGGAGATTACATACTTGTTGGAGTTTGAATATTTTCGTAGTGCCGCTCGTGCGTTTACTAAGGTAGGGAAAGTATAAACTCGACAAGCTGCGTGACCGGTGGCGCTAACCTAAGTCAGCCCTATTTTCCTTATTTGGTGGCAACGATGGTGAACACTACTCTTCATCGACTTAGTCAACAGCAGACATTCAAGCTCAACAGTCCTCTGGGCTAGACTTTTAACAACATACTGCTTTTTTCCTTTTCTCAGTACATGAATTTCTTGCAAAGTAGTAACAGAAAAACTTTTGTTTTGCCAAAAAGCTTTAGAACGTGTTATATTTGTTTTCCAAGTATTTGAGAAATTTAACTTCAAAATTTTGGCCAGGGTCCGGCAATCTCCGGATGACTACATATACCCATATATAGTAGTTTGCATTAACTGACTAAGCTAATACATACGGTTCTCTTTATTTTTTCTAATGACTAAGGGTTATGTAAAGCTTTGTAAATCGGTCCGTTCGTTTTATTGGATGCATATCGAAAAGGATTAACAGGAAGTCAAGCTCAATGGGCAAACTGGAGATATCATGGCCATCGGACTCTTCCAGATAGAGTTTTAGATGAATTACAACTACAACAGCACAGTCAAACTTCGTAGACCTAATCCTTAANTTTTTTTTCTCACTCGACCCATATATAGTAACCCTAGGGTTAAGGGCTCGTGACAGTGACGTGACTCCAGCTTGTCGAGTTTATACTTTCCCTACCTTACAGGTTTACGATATACTTGGATTCCGTTTCACTGGCTTCGTTCGCGCCCGAAGTACCAAAATTCCTGGGGCGGTTCAGGTTCGAACGCATTCGGTTCGACGTTCTCAAAAAGTGCCAATGAACGCAACACGAGATCGGATGATCGGATTAATGTTAATATTAATATTAATATTAATATTGACGATTGACGAGCGTGTAAACGCAAATCCTAATTAGGAGCGCTGATGGTGATCCTTCTGATTCAGTGTACGCGACTCCGACTATGCCCAGCTATCTTTCTCAATATTACTTATAATATATAATAAGAAGAATAATACTATGCTCCCTCAGCCCTTTGCAACACTCACCCTTGTATACGGCAAGAATCCATGGCATACGAGTCCCTAGATAGCCCTGCGTCGCAGCTCGATGCACTCGTCACGCTCATCTCCTCGTCCGTCGCCAATATATCCGCGGAGTACAACGAAGCCTACATCCCTATCCCGACGTTGGATACATCGACCGCGACGAGCTCGCATAGGAAACTCAGCGACGATGCCAGGGTGCGTGTCTCGAAGGCAACGAAGATCGTCGAGGCTGCGTGTGCGCAGCTATGTGCGACGCTGTCGGATCCGGGTCACATCCTCATTAACGTACGTCGGTCACTCCTTCCATTTGCGCATATCCAAGCGACAGAACTGACATAATTTGCTCTCAGAAAGCGACGGCTGTGAGTAGCATATCTACTTCGTGAATTGCTCTTTCGTCAATCCAGACTGCGATTCAGTACGAAGAGTGCGCGTGCCTCCAAGTGGTCACCGACGCGAAGATTGCCGATCGTCTGCTCGACAAGCCGGAAGGGCTCCATGTATCTGAACTCTCCACGGCGTCCGGCTTGAATGCAGGGAAGCTTGCGCGCATCATGCGTCTTCTCGCGACTACCCATGTCTTCAACGAAGGTCCATCTAAATCGTTCCCCTCGATCGCTATGCACTAAACTGATGCTCGACCCCAGTAAAGCTGGACGTATTCGCGAACAACAGAATAAGCTCAGAGTTGCTTTCGACGAAGCCATGCCATGCGGTTGTGGATATCGTGTACGTCCCGAGTTCATGTGTTCTCTGCTAGTTGCTGACGCGAGCGATCTCAAGGACGAACGAGCAGATGAAGGCAGCTTCGTATCTCAACGAGTCTCTGAAAGACCCGTCTTCGCCTATCCCCTTCGAAAAGCTGTACGGGACAACACTTATGACGTATTTCACTGCTGCGCGTTCTGTTCCGTTGCTCCCTATCGCTATGCATATCTGATAGTATTCGTACGTGTAGCCTGACAATCAGCAGAGACGCGATGTACGTATATTATCTATCACACGCTATTTCGCAGACATACTGACGCGATGNAAAAAGGTTTGGGCGCGTGGCATAGCCGGGTGGATGAATGTCGGCGGAGACGAGTGTCTGCACAGAAGTGAGTCCGGGCCAAATCCCCTGCGGATTGTCTCATTCGCATATCCTAATGTGCGAAAAAGTCTACCCGTGGGCTGAGCGTCTAGAGGCGGCGACCAACACGATCACGGTCTGTGACATCGGTGCGGGAAACGGGCACGTGTCGCTCGACCTCCTGCGCACGTTCGAGGCAGGGAATATCCGCTCTGTTGTGCAGGACTTGCCGCCCGTCCTCGCTTTGAGCAAGGAAGTATGGAAGATACATGTCCACCTCCTTTTCACCCGTGCTTACGCATTTCGTTTCTCTAGTATTGGGAGAAGCGTTATCCAAAGGCGTTGCGCGAGTCGCGCGTTAATTTCGTTCCTATTAATTTCCTTGAAGACGCGCCTGTGGTCGGCTGTGACTACTACCATGTGCGCTCCTATCTTATTTTAACGTCTAGCACAGAATGAACAACTTTGGCTGAACGATAGATACGGTTCTGTCTGTAAGTTCAATTTGCCGCAGGACGGTCGTTCGCATTGTGTCCACCCATTATCGAACTCTATCATATTATAGGCACAACTGGTCGGATGAACTATTTGTCAAGATCGTTTCGAACGTCGCGAGGGCCATGCAGAAGAAAGAAAATAGCAGATTACTCATCCGTATGCATACCTTTTTTTTCTTCACTAACGATCAGCGCTGAATGATTGCGCGTACAGACGATATTGTACTAGATTATCCTATCAGAGGCGACGCGGCGAGCGATATGCGTATCGACAGTGATGAGCAGGCACCGGCGCCCTTGCTGCCGAACTTCGGCGCAAGTCGATACCAAGAATACGCTGGCGACCTGAATATGATGATTCACCTCGACGCCAAAGAACGTTCCCTGAAAGAGATGGTTACTCTCGCGTTCGTATTTGTTATCCGTATTCTATTCTTCCGGCTTTCAGAGAAATAAGCGCGCCTGACTTGTTTCGGATTCTTCTAGGGCGCAGGCTGGGTTGGAGTTTGAGCACATTTACCGCTCAGTTGACACTTCTGTCATTGAATTCAAGCTCGTGTGAAGCTACCCGAGTCTCGACGACGGCATCTGGGGAAGTGCGGAGCATCTATGCGTATATTCTGATTCTGAATGTATACCTTGCAGCTGGAAAACCATGAAAGAATATGTACTGTGTTGATATGATGCCGTTTCAAGTGCCGTACCACTTGTGAAACCAAGGCACGTATCGAGTAAATATCGGTACCACAAGGCCTCTAAGTCAGGGTTTACGAATGCCTCTAGCCGGATAGAGTCCCTTAGACTAGAGCAGAAGAAAGACAAAGAGATGGTGCTCGGAGGGCATAATGGAGAAGTGGAAAGGGACATACGTTCCTTCAGATCATCGAGATAATATTCTTCGCCGGCCCTGATCGAAGAAGTCAGCACTTTCGTGAGTTGTGAGCGTGACTCTAGCGTGATAAGTACGTAAGCGCCAAGATCACTAACTTGTTATCTAATCAATCAATGCCATCAGCACCGCGTGACAATTCTTCCCGATTGTCACGCATGATTGTCGTGCCGCGCATTTTAAGTTATGCAATTCGCATTAATATTTCGTCTCTACCGTACCGGTTCTGAACCCATGGATCCCTTCTTCCCCTCCCCGCCCGCTGTGCGCCTCCACTTCATCGTCGTTGGCGGCGGCATTGGCGGGCTTTCTGCTGCTGTACAGCTCTCGCGCGCTGGTCACACTGCAACCGTCCTCGAAGCCGCGGAGCAGACGCAGGACACGGGCGCTGGGATCAACGTCCCGCCAAACGCAGCGCGCCTCCTCATAGGCATCGGTTTGGGAGACCTTCTGCACGACTACGGCGTGCACCCGCATGCAATTGTCTATCGTCGATGTGCGTATCTATGCCCGTCCCTGCACATTTAGGCTTTTCGCTTCGACCCTGTCGTCTGTTCTGACCCTTGTGTGCTTCCCTGACTTTCCAGACGACGACGGAAGAGTGCTCGCGCGTCATAGCACGGAGGATATACAAAGGAAGCACGGCGCGCCGTATTACAACATTCACGTGAATTTTGCTGTCTTAAATGTGCAGTCTATCGGACGGGCCATCTGACTTCGGAGATGTTCATCCTGCAGCGCGGACACCTCACTCGCGGCCTCATCGAACTCGCGCGCCGATTCGAAGGCACCGAAGTCCGGTTCAATAGCCCTGTATCTAACATTGATCCCGGAGGTGAGAACACGAAGCCCTATGTCGTCCTCTCCAATGGCGAGAAGATAGAAGGAGACGTAATCATCGGCGCGGATGGCATTCGTTCATTGACTCGCGAAGTCGTCACCAGGAGCAACGATCGGCCACTAGACACAGGGGATGTCGCGTTCCGGTTCGTCCGTGTCGTCTGTTTGTAAAATAGATGTATCTGACTTGTACTATTAATTATATGCAGATCCTTGATTCCTACTAAGTTCATGCTAGCCGACCCTGACCTTGCCTCCCTCGTTACGAACCATGAAGTGACAGTCTGGTTAGGACCTGGTAGACACATCGTCGCGTACTGTATTGTACGTCTCCATTCTGAAAATTGACCCTCTCCTCATACTAACTCGAATGAATAGAACGGGAAAGAGCAATATCACCTTGCACTTGCTCGCTTAGACGAAGTTGCGCTCAAGTCGACCGAGTCGTGGGTTGTAGAAGCGAGCCCAGACACAATGCGAGAAGGATTCGATGGGTGGGAGATACGGTATGCCGTCCCTGCCTTTGTTTGATATTGTTACAAAGACGTGAGAGTAACGTATACAATCCGCTCAGTGTAACTAAGTTGCTGAAGCTCGTCGAGGTAGCGAATAAGCGAAAACTCGTCGACCGCCTTCCCTTTGACAACTGGGTACACCCTTCCGGACGTGCGTTCCTGCTCGGCGATGCATGCCATCCGATGCTCGTACGCACCTCTCCCCCTTTTTTAATTCTTATGCGACAGCCTGGGAGCCGTTACTAACAATAACACGCCCATTTCCAGCCGTACCGTGCCCAGGGAGCCGCAATGGCGGTAAGTACATATGATATGACCTATCTGCTCAGGTGCCTCGATGCTAACTAAAAATGAATACGACTTCCCCCGTGTTGCAGATGGAAGACGCGGCGACCCTCGGCGTGCTCTTCTCCCAACTCTCGTCCATCGCGGAGATCACGGAGCTCGGCGCAGCCTACGCGGCGCTCCGTGCCCCGCGGTGTGCGCAGGCGCAGATGGCATCGCAGATGAACCGCCGTGCGTTCCACATGCCAGACGGCGAGGCCCAGGAGGCACGTGACGTGAAGCTGGCAACCGCGAATCCAATTGCCGTGGAGGCGGATAACAGGACTACGTTTGATTATGATGCTGTCAAGGTTGCAAAGGCATGGTTGACAAGTCGGGAAGAAAAGATCAATACCGGTGCTTCGTGATTTCGATTGCGTTCCTGGTATAATTGATATACATGTATGCACTCTTGATTTCTAAATTTATATGCAAGAACTATTGGAATAGGCGGGGAGATGTACTTGTCCTGAATCCTAGATGCAACTTGGAGCTATGAACATTGCTTGCAAAACCCTATCTAACTGTATCCACATGAAAAAGCCCAGGGTGAAGAAGTCTCAGTTCGTGCTCATTCAACTCCCTCCACTACCATGCCTGAGCTCTTTCCGAGTTCATTGCCGATATCCCCGAGCACAGCCGCCTCCCAAGCAGACTGTGCGCCTGAAATTCCGGACGTCTGTTCGGCAGTTGCAGCGATTTTGAGGTTGAGGATGAGTCTCGCAATCATTAGACTGCAATTCTCGATAGTCGATAGGCCCGATATGTTCGACAGGCAGTCAAGAGAAGAACAAACGCATATATACGAAAAGGGGTAACAATAAATGGCGATACCTAGAGCGGGACGAGATCACCTGTACAAAGCTCGCACACCCAAAATCCGATGATCTTCTGGGAACTGTAAAGCGACCGATTTTGTTCGTCAGACATAAAATAGTTCCGATTGAGCGCATCTTATTTAATTCTCAGTAGAGACGACTAGAATACATCCTGTGAGGCCCGGGGGTAAATTTACCGCCTCTCCGAATCTTATTACAGAGTACTAGCGCGCGATGAGAAGTGAAATGAATTATTTAGATGAGTTTCCACCAATGATAAAAGGCGATCTTGGATTCCAGACTTACTAGTTTGACAAAAATCTCAGCCAGAAAAGAAAAATACGACCACAAACGCCACTTGAATGCTTCGAAAATATATACAATAAATTCGGAGTGTAAAGACGGCTGATGTGGTGTAAGGTATTTGATATATCGAATGGCGTCTCGTTCTCACTATCACTCACTCCCAATCACTAACCTCTGGAAAGTCGCGATGTAGGCCGAATACTGAATANTTTTTTTCGCATCTGGAATATAGTTTTAGAGAGGTACATAAAGGAAGATATAATCGCAGACTAGATTAGAACGTACGCCTGAAGAAGATAACCATCCAGTAGCAAATCGTTTGAAACAGAAAATCAGCATCAATATTTACTTCGTGCCCCATTCGTGCATCATAGTATGCTATAGATAACATAAGACCCATTGACTTGCCGACGTAGACAGGGTATGATCGCCAGAAAGAAAAACCATCGGTTCTATGGCATAGGGATGACCCCGTGAACCTCCGTTTCCATATTTTTTCGACTTCCAATGAGAACGTCAAAACGGTATCGTATACCATCATAACTATCCGATAATTGTAAGATCCAAGATGTGGTTCTAGATACCAAATCCCACATACCAAGCGTAGCCAAAGAATAGAATTCGGCGGCTTGCCTATACAGAAAGTTCAGTGTGGTTGAGCAAATTACAGCGTTAGTTTGAGTGTAAACGTGACATACAAATGTGTTGCTGCTTCAATAACCGCCGGCGCCATTATAAAAGACAGAAAAGCAGTACCAACTCACTGAAGTCCACGGTCAGGTTTCCACATTTACACTGCAAGCGCTTAAAGTCCGTAGGGGACCGATTTCGCAGCTACGTATTCCCATCTGGCATCATAAGCTCACACTTGATATGTGAAGTCGTGATGAACCTGAGTTAGAATCGTGGGTATATTTTTCCAGTCCGGCGAGTCAAACTCCAGAGCGCTTCTTCATGGAAAAAAAAACTTGCATTCTAGGGCATTAATCATAAATGCACCACGAGGGCGCGTAGCTTGAGTCTGAGGCCCCACAGCGAATGTAAATTTGTTTTGTGAGAGTTTTGATATTAGATGATGAGTTACGAACTCGCTTCAAACATTGTTCGAAGAGACTCGCCGGAAGTTTCCGTCGGGCGGTGTGTTTCAAAGCCACAGGACTATACAGACATCCCGCTCGAATCATGAACTCAACCACGCAACTGACAGAGGAAGTGATGAGTCCATTACTTGATTACTTGATTGACATTCTAACGTGCCTAGTGAAAGGTGATGGCCCTTATTTCTTGGAAATCATCCGATGTCGGCGAGCTTGAGATTACATAACACCCATCATTAACGGCCTTTACATTGGTATCAAAGGATACGTAAAGCAATTATTCCTAATTACACTAACTTGTGAAAATTCGGTCCACAAATAATATTAGTACACTACGAAGAAGCAGATCAGCCTAAACAACGACACGGACGTAGTCGGCCATTATGCCTGAGAAGATGAGAGGACCGAGATAGAATGCATTGTTCTTGAAATTCTCTGTCGATTGAGATCCGAATAGCTAGTCAGGAATGAAGATAATAAGATGTAGTAACGCCTGCACTTACCCCAACAGCTTGAGGTTGATTCTACATCCAAAATCATGAGCTGATAGATAAGCTGTACGGCTGTACCGCCGACGCAGATCGCAAAATACGGGAATCCGTGGCCATTAGCTACGCCAGCATAGTAGAGGAAGATGACAAAGCCGACGTCGAAGCAAGCGGCCGCCGTCCAGACATGATCGCCGAAGAAGAGTGAGCTCGACCAGATTCCCACTTTAATATCGTCCCTCCTGTCTTGGCAGCCGTATACCGTGTCTATGCAAGAAGATTAATCGGCTTCTTAGCTTTATTCAGATTAATGATCACAGTTTTACTGAGTTTTACTGACCATACATCATCGTCCAGCTGCGGAAGGGGGGGGGGGAGGGATAAAGAAAAAACTGAATATGAAGCAACTATCAAGCGAGGAGTAAGACATACCACCACGTCCCAGCGATCATGAGTCCAATCACGTCAAATGAATGAGAGATGGACGCGTCAATCTGGAACCAGGACTGCGCAAAGCCGAGGTTCACCGATATGCCTAGCCATGCTTGCGGCCAGTACGAAAACCTCTTGATGAGAGGATAAATGCTTAAACTGAAGAACCGTCACGACATTGTCCATTAGTATGAAAATATAGGCGTACAGAGGAATCATTTCAATCAAGGAGATCCAGAATCTATGGATCGAACAATTAGCATAGAAATCAGAGAATTCTAAAATAGATGAGGGAGCTTACACAAGAGAGTTGTATGTCGAAAAGAACAGAGCTCCAATAAAAAATTGGAAGAAGAGGAAGAGTGTAGCAGAAAAAACAGAGACTTGACCGGAAGCCACTGGTCTATTTTTCGTGCGCTCTGAAAGACAATGTGCATGGTTTTAGAACTCGAAGAACGGAACAAGATATGAAGCACAGCTTACCGACTGCTGCGTCGAACTTTCGATCGAATATATCGTTGACAGTGCATGCGGAACTTCTCATGATGAACGCGCCGAAGACGGTCTTGAGAAGCAAGGTTGCAAGCTCGTTAAAGGGAAGCTTCTTCGAGTAGGCCGCCATTGCCAAACCCCAGACTGAGAAAGTTAAGTGATTAAGTCGACTGGAGATGGTAACCGGAACGCACCCATGGGCCAGAAGAAGAGGAGGCCGCCTGCAGGCTACACGGACGTAAGCCCAATTGCGACCGCTGAGATTCTCTACAGGTAAAAATGCATGCCTTGTGTATCCGAGTGAGCTCAAAGTATGGACGAAACATGGCTGAAAGGACAGTGGACGCGTTCTGGAGAAGGCCCCTTCGAGCTGCGTTGATACCCAGACTCGGACTTTAAAAGACGTAGAATACAGAGGGGAGAAACGTAGAAGCTCCTGCTCGGACGGCGGAACGCCCCCGAGCCCCGAAGAGGGTCCATTCTGATGTCTGATGAGAATATTCAAAAAACAAATTGGAGACTAAATACTAATACGGGGAGATGATTATGTCACACCTTGTGTGCATTCACACGCCACTCGTCACTGTCACTGGCACGCGGTGCAGATCAGATCTCAACAACTCTTTATTTTATTCCATTTTAGTAGTGTACAAGGTGGTTTCGAGTACTTTGCAAATATGGACAGATGTCGTACATACAACGGACAGACTGTTAGTGATACCTAGATGGAAAAAAGCACAATAGAATAATATAAAAATAGATAACTGGCACCAGCCTACTGAGCGAGCATGACTATGTTCCGCCGTACGGGTAGCTCCAAGTCGTCGCTAAAGTCGAAAGTATCGATCGTGCTGCGCCCCTTCGGGTAGCGCAGCTCGGAGTGCACGGAGTTGTCGGCGGTCGAGCCTTCGAACTCGTTCCCGATGTTGCCGAGGAGGTTCGCCTCCCAGGCGGCCTGCGCCCCGCCGAAGCCTGTGTAATGGTGCTCGCTCTCGTTTTGCGTGCTCGCGGCGGCCTTGAGGTTCAGGATAAGCCGCGCGGTCATGATGCTGTTGATCCTGGGTGCCAGAATGGAATATCAGCATTCAAGAACGTCTTGGAATTTGAGAGTAGGTGGTTTTTTTTTTGCACTTACATCACGCCAAAGTCTGCGTTAGAAGCTTTCAAGTCTTGCTATAAAAAAGAAAGTTATATATCTGCAGAGCTATAAGCGTAGCGTAATGCAGGTTCTTACAGCTGCGATCTAGGACAAGAGTCAGCAAGTGCAATCTAGACAACGACTCCGACGACAGGACTTACAATGTACATGAGCACCGTTGTTAAGTTCGCGCCGAACATCACAAGGAAATAGATGATACCTAGCCCAAGATGTGATTATCAATACACTACCCTCACATGCAGAAGAAAAGCACGGACCGTCCTTGACGATTACGCGCCAAATTTGCGTGTGAGAGAAACCACCGAATGTTTTGAAAGCCGCATAGGAACGGTAGATAGTGAGACTAAGTACGACTGCGTCTATTTGGTCAAGATGGATAAGTACGTCTAATGCGAGTTCATCAGAAAGGAGCTTGCGCACCTGTGCACAGTTCAGATACCCAGTAAATGATAAATTTTTTCGCACTTGACGTGAGAAATCAGTCAAAATCGTATTACACCGCTAGAAAAGTTTCAATTACTTTTCTGGCGCAACAGAAAGGACACAGCCGACGAATCCAGGAGGAAGCTGAACCGCTTGACCCCATACGATAGTGGTGAACTGTGGAATGATTGGAGTCAGCGGGTCGGATAAATGTGGTTAAATCTCGGAGTGAGAGAGAGGAAGTGATGCACACCAGTTTTAGAGAAATTTCCGCGATCAGGAAGACCGCGATTAGGCCTGCTACCTTAAGGTTCCGGTTGTAGATGCAGTATGTCCGGAGGATGAATATCGCTACGGGAATAGTGGATCAATATGGGTGATGCAGAAGACAGAAGATAGAAGGCAGAAGGCGGCGGGGATGGCGGTGCGAACTATTATTGCTTACACCCAATGACGGCGCGCTGGAACGTGGCGATGTAGCCTGGGTATCGGAAGTAACGCTCGCAGCTGAGAAAGGAGGTTCAGAAAAAAAAAGGTGAAGGAGCTGGGAGTTTTAGCTCGACGTACAGCTAGAGAGGGAAAATATTGACTTAAGCGTGCTGTGGTAGTGCTAAATAAAGTAGTAGACTTACTGTGCCGACAAATGAAGGAGACTGGAAGCCTGTTAATTATTGTAAGCTCTTGTCGTTGTCTGGAAGAATCGTTGCGACACGCACTAGCTATGGTCGGTATAACAGCAGCGAAGAAGACCCATCGATTCTAAATCACAGAATATTAATAAATAGAGTAATAAATTAGGGACTCGTAGCGACATACCAAGAACCACAGCACGCTCAGCCCTGATATTTGCTTCTTCCAGATCTTCTCGATCTCGAGGGAAAGGGTGAGGGATATGTCATACGTGAGCATAACTAAGGGTAGCAGAGAAGAAGTGAGAACGCGGAGTGATGTGCAAATGAATGCCTTTGATTACGCACCGAATGAACAAAGCGCATAATATTTGGCGGCGACCCTGAAGCGAACGTCAGTCAGTACTCGCAGCTTCGGCTCCGAAGAGACGCTGAACGCTGGACGTACAAGTGTTCAGCAGAGGTTATGAGCGCCGGGGTTACAACAAAGGGGGCAGACATGGCTGAACGAGCAATGCTGCGCGCAGGAGGCATGATCATACCCGAACGGCTTTATACGAAACATAAGTAGCACCAGCACCGCAAGGAGAAGCAGCCATCAAGAAAGCATGGTCTGGTTTGGCCTCATCAGCGGAGACCATCAGCCATTACCTGTTGCGCATACCTCCGCGATTGCGATGATCCGTGCAACTCGTGCAACTTCGTCGCCAGACTGCAGGCACGATAGTGTCAAGTCGAGCTAGGCCTAAGGCTTTGTGGTATCTTTACATGATTGAACCCTCAGGGCACCTGGCGTTGACGATCAAATTGTCCAGCCAGATGGGGGATGAATTTCGAGAATAAGAAAGAGAAATAAGAAAACGAATAGTTGCATCTGCTGTCTTTAGTCCGAGAAGCTCTCGGAGAGGCTACGAATGGTAAAAATGCATACACGTTGCTTTGCTTCCTCTCCGGTATACACGATGAATCTAAATCTAAATAGTTCAGATACGAGTTAAACTTTGACAGGTGTAGGTTGAAGGTTTTTTTTTTTGTTTCTGCCTGGAAAGGTTCGCTTATGTGTTTTGTACATGTACGCATGTACGCCCACGGTCTTATCGGGTCTGCACAATGGTGTCACGCAGCCCGCAAGCCCTTTTCTTATTTTTTTTTTTTTTTTTTCCAGAAAATAAAAAAAAAAGAGAGAACTTGCCATTATCGGGTCATGAATGGTTTTTCCGAGAAAGTTATCTTGGCAAAGACAAAAGCGATGGGTACGTCTGCAGAAGGTGAAGTTGTACCCATTAATGTTACCATTCCAGTACAGAGTCGCGCTGCCAGATATCAAAACCCCTTTCTGAAAAACGATGTCCTCGAACGTGTAAAGCACCGCGATGACATCTCAATTTACCTAAAGATCGGCTTTGTGATTTTGCCAGTAAGTACAGTTCCGCGTGAACAGCTTGGTACAGATGAATGATGGGGCCTCGGATTTCTGTCTCATTTCATCAATTCCGTTTGTCCTCCTGTTGATATCAGAAGACGGAACAGCGGCTGGACGTGCATCTGCAAGCTGCTGAGAGTGTACTCGTCGTCTGTACCTCCTGATGCTGATGACAGTGGTGCGTTTCAATACGCGCACTGTCTTCATTGAATGTGAATACGACCGTTGGATCAGAAATTGGCGATTGGTTCTGTTCACGGATGGCTTGGAGACTCCCATGGACTACAATAATATTTCAATTAATGTTTGATATAATATAAATATTCTCGAACTCACTTTTTGCGAACTAGTTAGTAGCTGATGTGTATCAGAAGATGCAGAAGCAAGTTTGCTTCCAGCATCTGCATATCCACATAATCACAATTGCAATGGTATAAGAGGGCCGCCCTTTATTGTATTCATTCTTCAATATCGTTCTCTGTTCTCTAACCACCATGGCGAGCGACTTGAAAGCCCTCCGCGACATAATCTCCTCCTCTGTCGACAAGATCGTCGGCGTCTGCGCGTCGACTGGCAAGGACTTCCCCTCCCTCGACCAGCCCATCCAGTTCTCCGAGTTCTCCCCAGACGGCATCCGCAACCATCCCGATGTCGCCGACAACGTCGGTCTCATCGTCGCAGCAGCCTTCCAGCTCATCGCGACCGTCCAGCCGCCCGCGAGCACCCTCACGACGTCAGCGTTCAGGGTGTGTATTTTCCGTGTTCAATACAGATGCTCTCATCAGGCCTGCTGAAGATTAACATGTTTTGGCTTGTCCTTGCAGTTCTCGCTACCGGTTGCGCTCGGCATCGCTGAAGCGACCCACGTCGCGGAAATCATCAGACCTGCAGGGACGAAGGTAGGTTTGCATTCCTCTCCTTTTCTTCTCACGTCACGTTCGATGTCGCTTGTCGAGGGCTCTTATAATGTATAATGCTTGACTACGATCGAACTGCTTACCACTACCACCACCATCACCTCTTTGTTCCTGTCGTAGGGTGTCCACATCACCGACATCGCGAAGAAGAGCGGCGCAGATCCCAAGAAGCTCGGTGAGTCCCAGCAGTTGCACCGGCGGTGTGACTATCTACGAGCCTTCTCTTTCTCATGTAGCGCGTGTGCTGCGTTTCCTTGCGACGAATCACTGGTTCCGCGAAGTCGCACCCGATACCTTCGCGACCAACTTGCTCTCCTCGCTCCTGGACACCGGAAAGGAGGTCACGGATGACTTGTGAGTACCCCGGGGGAAGGGGGTGGTATGCATTCTGACTCCTTGCTAGTGCTACGACCAAACACAAGGACTCTCCTGGACTGGCTGCCATCGCCGGCTACGCGTACGTTCCACGTTCCACCTCCACCGTCCCGCATACACTGACCGTGCATCCGCAGCTCTGACGAGTGCATCAAGGCCGCCATATGCCTGAAGGACATCATGCTCGACCCGAAGACCGCGCTTAGCGAGGAGGACAACGAGACCGGATTCCAGAAGGCGCTCGGCACGACGAAGTCGCAGTGGGAATACTACGACTCGCCCGAGGGCGCATTCCGCCGCGAGCGCTTCAGTGTCGCGATGAGTGGCGCAAGCAAGCTGCACCCCCCCGCAGGCCATCCTCACGGGCTTCGACTGGACGACAGTGCCGAAGGGCGGGCTCGTCGTCGACGTCGGCGGCAGCGCTGGTCACGTCAGTTTGGAGATTGCGAAAGCCAACCCAGAGTTGGTCATCGCTGTAGAGGATCGTGCGCCCGTCGTTGCGAGGGCTGAAGCTGTACGAGTCCTTCGAAAGGTCATCTGCCCGTTGTCATTGATTCCTTGTTCTATTTTAGTATTGGACAGCGAACCTGCCATCCCATATCTCGTCTGGCAAAGTGCACTTCATCGGTACGCAGACTGCACTGTTTTCACAACTCTAAGCTTCTGCTGATTAATATTGCTATTGTCAATATACACGTACACAGGGACCGACTTCTTCGAACGGCAGCCCAAGCTCCCCGCAACGCCCGCCGTCTTCCTCATGCGCACGATCCTTCACGACTGGTCGGACAAGTACTCCATCAAGATTCTCCGCAACCTGCGCGCTGCTGCTGGCCCGGAGACGAAGCTAGTTCTCGTAGACAGCATCATCGACTACGCATGCGACGCGCCGAACCAGAGCGCGCTGCTGAGCAAGGGCCCGAAGCCACCTGCGCCGCTGCTGCCCAACATGGGCGGTGCAAACTTGCTGTCGTACGAGGTCGACTTGGTGGTAAGTTGCTTCTTTTACGATGGAAATCTCGGTCCGCTCACACATTACATTATCCTGGCAGATTTTGGCCAGCTTGAACTCTGGAGAGCGCACGATCGATGGCTATATCAGCATCATCGAGGCNGGGGGGCTGGAAGCTCCTCGAGGTGCGCAAGAATGCTGGGAGCAAGATCTGGTGGCCGAGTCTCGTTTGTGTCCCTGCGTAGCCACCAAAGAAGGGGGTCCGTGGTCGTATTGCCGCCGCCGCTGTTCGGTGGTCTGTTGTCGGAAATCTGTCAAAGTGGAAACGGAAAATTCGGAAAAGCAATTAGGGCTAAAATTTGTAAACGGCATGTTGCTTCGATTGATTGTTGTCTGTGTAACTTGCTGGTATAGTAATGTCTATAGAAAACAAAAGTGCTGGAGTATTATGATTATGTGACCGATGGACTTCACGGGGAAAGAGGCTTTGGTTCCGAGTCTTAGAGATCAGATACGGTGCAGCGGACGGACGACGAGCATTAGCGAGTCAATACCTAACCCCGCGCTAGTGACGTCTACAATCGGTGAAAACCAAGTTCTCCTTTCTTTTCTTCTTTTTCGCGCTGCATGATCTAGGCGAGTGCCGTCTAGTAGACGCTGGATAAGCTAGTGTGGCCATCATCGTTCGCGCTCGTAAGAGATTATCCAGCGTGGCTGTGGAATATTCACTACTGCTGATCCCTTCAGATATCATCCCTTTAGATTAGCTTGCATCTCAGCGTCGGTCATTCATTAGCAAAAATCAACTCGAACTTGAAGAGATGATACGGTAACCATCTTTTATGCAAACCACGAAAAGTCCATAGTCTTCTATCTAAGTGTGCTCGGAATCTGCGCGTTGTGCTCCAACTCCTTGACAAGTGTGGTTCGGCTTCAAGTTCAGGTATGTCAGCTAGATAGAAGGGTACTTATACATATGACATCCTATGAACGAGTAGAAGATTCAAGTACGACAGAGGGCGCAAAGTAACACTCCACGCTCCGGCGTATGTTGCGTCTAAGCGGTCCTCTCACCTGTCCCTGTAAGTAGTGCGTTGGTCCGTTGTCGCTGTTCCGTCACGGTATTACATGCGGTAGTTGAGGACTTTCAGTAGTATGTCACGGTGCTCTTCATTTATTAAGTTTATTTATTGTGCTTTCCGCCTACGCATACTTTCTCTTTTTCTAGTCAGACGTCACAATAGTTTTGTTATTTACCACGTAAATCGCTTCGGACGTTCTGATGACTTAGAAAACTGGTAGTCACACTTAATCGAATTGAAAGTAAAGCCACAAAGATGATGGAAAGTAGAATNAAAAAATTTAAAAGGAAATGCAACACAGCCACGTTACTATATTTAGCGATCTTTTTTGGTCGAGAGGGTTGAGTATATTCAGATTCAGATACTGAAATAATGGCTGAAGCAATACCTGTTCATTGGATTCATAAATACTTCATCCAAGTCGCAGAAACTCAAGGTTCCGAGATCCAGAATGCGCCTGCTACATCGAAGAAGCGAAGGGTCCAGATTACACAGGTACGTACCGGTTATTCTCTCGACTCGACTACTAGTACATCTAATTTATATATGGACTTTTCCGAAAATTTCTATCAGTTCATTACCTGCCCACGACCAGATCGTCTTGACGATTCTATCTGGGCACGCATCTCCGACAAACAATATGAAGTACCAGTCAAGCTTACCTCCGTCGCCGTCACAACCTACAACCGGTAGGCTTCCCATCGCGTTCATTTGATGTTTGCACAACGCGCTCAAGAAAGGGCCTTCGTCTGTTTCGTCTTCATTTACTATGTACATGCCGTCGCTTTTATTGCCGCTTTCGAATGTGCAGCAAACACGGCGTACGCGACGCGATGCACGCACGCCGTCTTACAAATCGACGCTACGCAGTCGCCTTTGTCAAGGACTTCAAACCTATCTTTGTGCGCGTACCGTTGGAAAATGTCAAAGGCATGAGCATTGTTGAGCATCTCGCGCTCGAGGTCGACTTTATCGATATCGTCGGCTCGGACCATGAGGGCCTGTTTGGGCGTCCTCGCGATATTGAGCAGGACGAAGATGTAGGGGAATGGGTCGCTGGTCTTAGTGAGGGTGGTGGTGGTGGTGGTGGGTGAGTAGACATTCTCTTACCAGTGTGCTTATGGAAAGTGGTTTGATGGCGGACGTCGATTGTAGGAACGTGCTTAAAGTCTCGAAAAGCTTTCTCTCACAAACTGGCTCGATGAACGCCTTAAATGATAAGCTCAAATCCGCCAATACACCCCTATCCACCAACTCAGCTGCAACGGAGAATCTCCTCAACAAAAATGCATACTCATCCTTGCAGTGTTACGAAAAGAATGATGTGGCATCGGTGGGGAGAGAATCCGAGTTGGACGCAGAAGTAGATTTATTAGAAAACTGGAAGAGGAAGTGGAAGGTCCGCCTCAGGCTCCTTGTTTGTCGCCGATGCACTCAGATTTCAACTTCGTATTGCTTTTATTTTGAGAAGATTGCCGAGCAGATCTGGCCTTGCCTTATTGATGTGCCTCATGAAGTACAAGTCAAGCACGACCAGATTAAAAGTGTGTGCTTCTCGGGACAATCCGGCTCAAAAATTTTCCGAGCAGACGACATACTAAATGATATTGGTAGAATTCGGTAAATTCGCCAAAATCACAAACCAGGACGCTTCGATTATTGCGATGTCAGAATCCTCCGATAGCGTGGCTGACGAAGATATAAAGATACGCGGTACCAAGAAAGCTCCAACGATAGCTTCTGGTAAGTAGTATGATACGAAGATGGTCGCTAGTCCGCTGACAGTACATACATAACAAGTTTATGTGGATCATAGTAATATAGAAGAATCGGTCAACGCACGTACCTCCATTGTGCTTCCAAGTGAGAAGGACGCTGCTGGAAGTGGGAGTGAAAAGGTTGAAGCTCAGATGGGTGGAAGTCAGAAGCCGTTGCTCCAGAGCACACCGTCGGACTGGACAGACTCTGACCGAGCAAGCGAAGACGAAGATGACGAAGATAAGGTCGAGGGAGCTGGGACGACTCCACCCATGAGGCATGGCTCTGATGGCCTTAATGATGTGAACCACGATGAAGACGTTCACGAAGAATCGGCTAGTGAATATGAAGACGAAGAAAGTTCATCTGATAGTTCCAGTGGAGATGAATATGACGAGGACGTTTCCGAGAATGAAGAAATGTCCAATAGCGAAGGCAAAACTGAGGATCGAGAGGACATATCAGACTCTAACGACGAATTTATCAGTGAGGTCCTGTTCCAGAGCCAGTCCCGGAGTGTGTCTCGGAGCATTTCACCATTGACCATTCCCTTGTGCAAAAAGGACAGGGCTGAGAATTTGGTACTGGGACCTCCACTAGCACGACCCGAGGAGGCAGGTACTCAACTTTCAGTACAGGATGCTATGGAGACGTCGCAGTCACAGACTGTGTATTCAGGAGCAGTATTGTCTAGGCATGCATCCGCGTGCATTGACACAGCACCTGAGTGTATAGTTGGTTCGTCTGTGACACTTGACAGCTCGCAATCATTGTCTCTATCTCAGTCTCAAGTGCAGGAGCAGTTGCAGTGGGGAACGCGACCAATGCGATGGAGGCGACCACTCGCACTGCATAATCCTCAATTGACGTTGATCTCTGATCAAGAAAACGATGAGCATTCACTCCGCATACTTGTACCAGACTCAGATGCATCTGGGAATGTCCTTTCTCAGTCTCAGTCGCAATCGCTATCACAATTTCATTCTCAGCTACAGCCTGAACAGCAATCTCAGCCTCAGCCGTCTGTGCCGATCCCTAGCAATAGCCGTTCAGCTCAGAGTCAGCTTAATCATACGCCATCACCGCAACAAGCGACAAAACAAGCGGAAGCACAGAACAACAGTCAACCGTCATCAATAACCCAGGAGGATTCGCGGGATATTATTCTTAAAAAGAGCCAGAAAGAAGAGATCACGATCTCTAGAGACGTATTACAGACTCCAGAAGAGCCAGAAACGCTAGTGAACTTAGGTGCCGACGATGCTGTGACGCGTAGCGTATTATATCACTCATCTGGCGTCTCTGATATCAAGAATGAAGGAATGGATCTCGACGTGAATGAGTCTAGGAGTACTGAACCAGAGAAGTTGCACTTTGAGACAGGAAACGTTCAGCAGACGGCACCAAGTACATATAGTAGGAAACAGCCGCATTCGATGTCAGCAGCAGTTCACCCTGATAGTAACTCTCTAGACCATCGAAGAATTGATACGAGAGAAGAATCGACTTTCGCAGAGAAGAAAACCCCTCCACCCTCCACAGTTGTTAGGGACGAGAACGAGCACAATTCGATAGCATGGCAAGCACCTAGCTTCATTCAGCGTCGGACTGCGCCGACCCACGCTTCAGATCTTATTCAGTATGGTATTGAAAAGGTCGTGGAAGCATCTACATCTTCTACTCCGATAGTTCAAGAAGACGAGCTCGATAAGCAGAAGACACCTGTCTCAGCCTCTAAAGCATATTCAACGTCGTTAACCTCGACATCGTCAATAGCCACACAATCGCGACTGAAGGCAGCGTCATCCATTGGAACTCGACAAGCTGAAGAGCCGTTCAAAGGGTCTTCTGAAAAACAACTTGGAGAAGCTGTGGTATCAGTAATCAGTCAGGAAGTGGATAATGATTCACAACGTGCCACATCCTCGGCTGCAAGGCCAGCATCTAGCATTCGAGATGTCAGGGTACTACCATCTTCAGTGTCAAAGGAAGTTTTAAATTTAGATAATATAAAAGTCATACCTTCAGAGGTCCTTCAAGTTACGAACGACCGCCAAACATCTAACATCGGTAGCATGCGGGCGGCTCTCGATCTGGTCGATAAAAGTTTAGTCCGTCATGGAGATCTTGATGACTCAAGCGATATCAAGACCGAAGAAAGCTATAAGCAGCCGACTCTCAATAGTAATATACCTCTTACCCCAATGATCCTACCACTGAATGGTTTCACGGTCAATTTGAAACTGCGTAGAGAGCCGAAGGGTCCACAATGGTTAAGTTGGAATGACATGTCTCAGATTTTGCTTGACACTGGACGCAAGCGGCATCAGGAAAACTTTCGTGAGGAGGAGAGACTGACAAGATACAAGATAAACTAGTTCCCATCTCGTCTGAATATCTGTGTTCTTTTTTTTTTTATCCATTGAGTCACTTAAAGTGCCGTGGAACTTCGGGTATCACGACAGCGACATGTATAAATTGTAGATTCAGATAGGTCGCTTGTACAATTGTGCTATGATCAATGCGATTTTAGTCGAGAATGTTGAGTGGAATACTATATGCAGATTGCAAGATAAATTAAGTGAACTTCCTATTCACTGATCCCACTTCATCCTCGGGTTCTTGAACACAGAAACCATGCAGGTACTGATGACCATGGCAAGACTGCCAAATTTGTTCAACATCGCGTCGTGATGAAGCCCAAGGACCCATTGCCAATGCTGCCCCTTGAATGCCTCAATTCCTTCTCCAAGCACCTTGAGCGATGCCTCGAGTTGCTGCGTGCGTTTCACTGCGGAATGTGCAGGACGCTGTAGCATTTCCACGTAAGCATTGCGCCACCACTCTCCGCGCTCTTCGCGCCCCTTTGTAAACTCTTCGAACGTGAAGAAGGGATCGCCGACGGATACAGCATCCTTCTCTCCGGCGTCCGGTGTACCGTAGATGCGTGCGCGCTGGCCCGACATAGGACTCCCAGCGCAGCTTTGCCTCGGCATAGCGTCGCTCATCCTCCGCACGTGAACGCTTCAAAATATCATCCACAGACTTCTCTTTATAGCCGTCGCGAACGAGGAATAGGTCGACGAGAGGGTCCTTTACTTCAAGCCCGCCCGCAGCATTCGGCCAAAGGTATAAGCCGTACAGGATATTCTCTACATCTGGGAAACCGCGGTAACGGAGCTGCCTCGCGCAGCAACCATACCATCCCAAGTAGCACCAGAGAAGAGCGCAGTCTGAATACCTGCGAGTGTGTCGATGATCCCATCGATGTGAGCCTTCCCGTACACGAGCGCAGGCTAGCCGCAGTTCCGAATGACGAAAGCCATATATTTATTGTAAGCCTGAGTCCAGCCGAAGATGTATTTAGTCGCTCCAAGCTGGCGGCGCAACTCGAGAATGTGCTGGTCGATCATTGCCTGGTCTACTACGAACTGGCCATTCGCGTTCATTTGCAGGAAGCCCCAGTGGATTTCTCCACCAGAAACCCCAAGACTCGCCAGGTCCGGATGTACGTCTATATCGATGACAATCGAGCCGGTCTTCTCCTCGTTGAAATTCAGACCTGTGAGTGCTGTGTAGCGCTGCATCTCTGCCCATGTCATTTCACAGCGCGAGGCATCGGCGTCCTAGAACCAGAAGTCGTCGTAGATACGGTGAGGGTAAAGCCCGTTGGACCATTGATTTACAGCGAAGTCCATAACGAACATGACGAGTTCACCAGAAAACGTACTTAAAGAGTAATTAGATATGTTAACGAGTATAATTGACATGAGTGAGCAGCACACACCTGAGCATGTATGAGATTGGAACCCCGCGACTACGAGTTCGCACAAGGCCAGACGAGTCATTCTTGGATACGATTGGACAAGAAAGGAAGGACTTGATAAACAGCACATCCTCGTCCGGCATGCTAAAGAATTCAAGGACAGTTATGATCGTCGCGAATGGTAATGACTGGGCCAAACCACTCGAGATCTGTACGTACGACCGTAGCTTGCCCATACAATGTCTTGTTCATAATGAGATCTGCTGAGAGAATGTGAAGAAGTGGCTGCTTGAGATTCACAGGGGTGTCAAAGCAAGGTGCTAAGTCCTCGAATTTTGAAGTATCTGCTGCCCAGGAAAATTTGCAGTCTTCATCCGCATCGTCTATGTAGTTGTCGACCGCCGTATCGAGCGATGATGGAAGCTGACACATGAAAAATTTTTGCGCTGGTACTCCCGACGCAAGCTAACGATGGTCTTGGACCGCTCTTCTACAGAGACGAAGGCATCGCTTATGGTCGACACGGGTCAGCTTCCGGGGCGGCAGCTTCTACACACTACTGGTGCTAAGAAGTTCGAGATTCTCTTTGAACTCGATTGTCCAGATCATACCAAGGTAGTGCAAGAGAAGACACGTAAGGATCTCTGCGTCGAGATAGAAGTGTGTTTTTCCGTTGAGGTGCCGCCGAGGTTCGACAGAACTACTTTTCGCGGCCAAGACCACGATTTGATCGACAACAGTTGCATATTAAGGACACCTGTAAGCTCTTTGATGACTGGCGGTTTGCGCAAAAATTCTCTGAGCATAGCTTGTTTCTCGTTCAAGTTGGAGAGAACGTCGGTCTGGAGAACGGACTGAATGATCTTCTCCAGCTCCTTCGTCTGAATCGTCCGCTTGCGAATATCCCGAGAACAATTTTTGATCTGCTTGCATAACTTCTCGAGAACTTCCTCAGCCTCCGTTGAAGAGAAAAGATCCTTTAGGTGTACGCCTTCAGTGCATCGACGTCGATATTTTTCGTTTGAAAAGTTATAGACTCGAGCTGTGTCTTCTGTTCAAGCGTGTCCTTACTATTCACATTTTAAACCCATCAGGACGGTCTAATCTAGGTGAAGCAAACGAAGCAGGGGAAGACGACCTGTTTTTGAGCCAGTTAGTGAGGAGATTGCCGAATAGTCATGCGTAGTCGTAGCGTGTGCCCTCGTGTTCGATCTGGCTCCCCCGCACTCTGCATCCACTCATTCAGCACAGCGTGAGGGAAGCCAGAGTCTCTCCGCGCCTGGTCCAGGTAGCGTGTGATGTCGACGAGGCTCACGTAAGAAGACCACACGCCAGACCAGCTTTTCATGCCCTCGGCGAGCACTCCGAGATGCTCACTTGGGTTGGAGTCGGCATGAACTTTTGATTTAGCAACCCTAAGACCTGCGCAAAGAACATTTGCCGCCGTTTTCAAGTTCGTCGAGCTTGACTTTGGTGATGAACTGGAGAGTCTCGCCAAGAGCTTCGGTAGACATATTTTCGCTGAGTTCTGTCCGCAATTTATTCTAGTCAAGTGCACAGGCCATCAGGAAAAACATTTACTATACTAGAAGTGATGAATTTGTATAGTACTCCATAGTACTCCATAGTCCCCACCAACACCTATGGAACCTAATGAGTCTATGTGGTCTATATAGACCACATAGTTTCTATAGTAATGCAGGGAACTAGTATAGTGCATTACATCTTGGGAAAGAGATGATCCTACTGATG